>PVJI01005294.1:0-97991 GCA_004026765.1 Micronycteris hirsuta | reverse complement strand
GGCATAAAAACAGACAGATAGACCAATGGAACAGAATAGAGAGCCCAGAAATAAACCCAAGTCTCTACGAGCAATTAATCTTCGACAAAGGGGGCAGAAGCATAAAATGGAATAAAAATAGCCTCTTCAACAAATGGTGTTGGGAAATCTGGATGGCTACCTGCAAAAAAATGAAACTCGAGCACCAGCTTACACCATATACAAAAATAAATTCAAGGTGGATAAAAGACTTAAATGTAAGGCGTGACACCATAAAAGTTCTAGAGGAAAACATCGGTAGGAAAATCTCAGACATTCCACGCAGCAGCATCTTCAATGATATGTCCCCTAGATACAGGGACATAAAGGAAAGAATAAACAAATGGAACCTTATCAAAATAAAGAACTTCTGTGGGGCTAAAGAAACTAGCATTAAAATAAAAAGAGAACCAACCAAATGGGAAAACATATTTGCCAATGATATCTCAGACAAGGGTCTGATCTCCAAAATATATAAAGAACTCATACGACTCCACTCCAGGAAGACAAAAAACCCAATTAAAAAATGGGCAAAAAACATGAACAGACACTTCTCAAAAAAAGACATACTGAGGGCAGAGAATCATATGAAAAGATGCTCAACATCATTAGCCATTAGAGAGATGCAAATTAAAACCACAATGAGATACCACCTCACACCAGTCAGAATGGCCATCATCAACAAAGCAACAGATAACTGTTGGAGGGGACGTGGAGAAAAGGGAACCCTACTGCACTGTTGGTTGGAATGCAGACTGATACAGCCACTGTGGAAAACAGTATGGAACTTCCTCAGGAAAATGAAAATGGAACTGCCTTTCAACCCAGCAATTCCACTACTGGGATTATACCCTAAGGATCCTGAAAAACCAATTTAAAAGAATCTTTGCAGTCCTATGTTCATAGCAGCACAATTCACAATAGCTAAGTGCTGGAAACAACCTAAGTGTCCATCTACAAATGAATGGATCAAGAAACTATGGTACATTTACAAAATGGAATTCTACGCAGCAGAAAGGAAGAAGGAGCTTATACCCTTTGCAACAGCCTGGATGGAACTGGAGAGCATTATGCTAAGTGAAGTAAGCCAGGCAGTGAGGGACAAATACCATATGATCTCACCTTTAACCAGATCATAACCAACAAAAGTAGAAAGCAAGCAAAACATAACCAGA
The DNA here is from genome assembly GCA_004026765.1 of Micronycteris hirsuta. Lineage (NCBI taxonomy): Eukaryota > Metazoa > Chordata > Mammalia > Chiroptera > Phyllostomidae > Micronycteris > Micronycteris hirsuta. The sequence goes on along the minus strand of PVJI01005294.1, from coordinate 96,798 downwards.
GACATTGAAATTAAGAACAGTCTAACAATAGACAGGGGAGAGGGAGGAGGGAACAATGGGGAGAAGGGTTTACAGGAATCACTGTAGAGGACACATGGACAGGACTAAGGGGGAGGAGGGAGGATGGGGGGAGAGGTGGGGGTGGAGGGTAAGGGATGTGGGGAGGGGAGAGGATGCAAATAACTGTAATTGAACAAAAAATTTAAAAAATGTTAAAAAAAAACAATTATACTTACTAAGCACCATGTGCTCAATTTCAAGGACATGTCATATAAAGAAAGTTTAACTGTAAATGGGATGTGGGAACTCCCAAAGTTGTAAAATATCATCACCATGAAAGAACCAATGGGTGTCCAGAGCCTAAAATCAACACCCACGGATAATATCCAAATGCTGTGATCGGTTTGAAAATATATGTAGATATTTGGATCCATTTTTGTAATATTCAATTTAGCAATACACAAATAAATGCTCATTCTAATATTTTAAAATTCTAATTAATTGGTATTACTTTCACCAAATTTTAATGCAAAAAAAAGTCTGTGTAATAGCATTATTTGTCAATATCTAGCATTAATGCAGTGTTGTTACTAGCCCCAGGACAACACACACACTAAAGAGAAGAAGATTCTGTCTGTAAAGAATGTATAATCTAGTGGGAATATAGGAATTGGAAATTAGCAATGCAAGCTCCAGATCACAAAGGCACCATCAAAGGATTGGAAGTATGCCTAAATATTAGTGGTAATAACAAGGAGTAAGTTTCTGACTTTCCATAAAGCAAAAAATGAGAATGAGGATAAAAAGCATTTATTAGCATTAAATTTACAAACTGAAAAGATGAAATGGAAGGGAAATAAACATTAATGAAGTGAGGGCAATTGGACTTTATAGCTTAAGAAACTAAGTAGGTAATTAACTTTGTATATTTATATTTGGAATCAAGAACCTAAACAGGTTTTCAATCAGCAGTCTACAGTTATGTGTACCTATTTAAATACAATAAAACGACTGTCTAGCTGTTAAAATATTTGGGTTGATAAAAATGTGTTATTTATGCCTTATATGATTAATAACTTTCAAGGAATCATATCACCACAAATTATATTCAACAACAAAAAATTTATCTGAGCATATGTTGACCATCCTTGGGTAAGCTCAGTTTCTTAAAGTCATTATTCTAAACAGCAGCTGTTGTCAGTCTTCCTCAGCAATTTACATTAAGACACTTACTCATTATAGAGTACATCCAGGAAGATGGGGACTAAATATATTATCATTTCATGTGTTACTGTTACAACTTTTTACTTTGCCTAATTAAAAATATCCAATGGCTTGCCAAACTAAGCATATTATTAAATGAGAGTTTTTTTGTTCAGGTAATTACAAACATACTCTTTCTCTTTTAAAATAAAATATTTTTAGAACAGTTTTAGATTTACAGAAAATTTGCAAAGATAACATAGAGAGTTACCATATATCCCATACCCAGTTTTGTCTGTTATTAACATTTTACTTTAGTATGGTACATTTGTTATAATTGATGAAGCAACATGGATACATTATAATTAACTAAGCCCATACTTTCTCACAATTCCTTATGTTTATCTAATGTCCTTTTTCTGTTCTAGGATCCCTCATTACATTTAGTTGTCATGTCTCCTTAGGCTCCTAATGGTTGTGACAATTTCTCAGAATTTAATTGTTTGGGATGACCTACATGGTTTTGAGAACTCCTGGCCAGGTATTTTGTAGAATGATGCTGTACTGGAATTTATTCTTTTTTTTTTAATATAATTCAATTGGGGTTAGATATTTTGGGGAGAAAGATCACAGAGTTAAAGTGCTATTTTCTTTATATCATATCAAGGAAACATACTATGAAAATGACTTGTTTTTGTTAATAATCCCTTTTAGACAATAGGTGTTCTCTTCATGTCAAAAACCACAGGAAAAAAAAAATGTAGCCCAACCATAACCATTCAAGCACATGCTGAATGGGAGCCTAAACTTCCACACTGGCCAGGGTGTAATGAAATACTTCAATACCACCATTGATATGATATCCAAGAAGGCAAAGTAGAGTGTCAAGATGCCATACCATAGGCCAGTAGCAACCCCTACCCCTAGCAGTGTCAGTGGAGATCACATGGGGACACCTGAAACTCTACACAAACTCAGCAGTAACAGATGTGCCCCTCCCCCTTGTGGTTGGGCTGATGTCAGAAGAAACCACCTGTAGAGGTAGGTCTGTCACCGTGATCAAGCAGTAATGAGAATTCCTCCTCTTGGGTATAAAAAGAACCCAAGTGGGAACCAGGATTTTTACCTCTACCTGGAAAATACAATCCAACTAAAATAGAAAATTTAGGTAAAATCCAGAGTGTCATAACGATATGTAAAATATCCACATTCACCTCAAATAGAAATATCTCACACTGATTGGAGAAGGCTATTGATAGATGCCAACATTCAGTTAACAGACATCTTAGAATTCTCTAACATGGATTTGAAAGCCACTTTATCAAATTGCTTTGATAAGCTATTATAAACATGATTGAAGCATATTAAAAAAATAGAAGGTCATAGTAAAGAAAACAATGAGCAAAGGAATAAAAGCTATAAAGAAGAATTAAATTGAAATTTTAGGGATAAAAAATACAATAAGTTAAATGTAAACATGAAAGAATCAGTAAATTGGAAGAAATAATCCTATAAAATTTTAATTTACAAGCTCCCTTAAAATAAATCTCCAGTGCCAGATGGTTTTCACTGAGGAAGTCTATCAAACATTTAAAGAATTAATACCATGCTATACAATTGTTTTCATAAAGATGGAGCACATTTCTTAACTCATTATTATCACTTTGATAATGAAACCAAAGACAGTATAGATAGATAGATGATAGATTACATATAGATAGATATAAATAGATATAGATAGACATAGATATATATTATTAAAGATCAATAACCCTCATGAACACATATACAAAAATCCTCATAAAACATAAGTAATACAACTCTACAATATAATAAAGAATTAAACATCATGACCACTTGAAGTCTATTCCAAGTATGCAATGTGGGCTCAATATTCAAAAATTATTCACTGTAATCTACCATATTTAGAGACTAATGGCGAAAATTCACTCAATCATTATCAACTGACACATATAAGCACCTGAAAAAGTTCAAAACACATTCACACTAATAACACTTGACAAAATAAAGTCACTTTCCCAACTTGATAAAAAGCATCTACACAAATTTTACAGCACAGCAAACAACACTACACATAATGGTAAGAGACTGAATGATTTCCCCCAAGATCAGAAACAGAGTTAGGTTTTTGCTCTCAGCACTCTTACTCAACGTGTTACTGAAGTTCTTTAGCCAGTGAAATAAGGCAAGAAAAAAAAATAGAGACGTATAATTAAGAAGAAAAATAATGAAATTTTTTTTATCTGCAACTCACATGATTGTCTACATAAAAAAGAACATATTTGTGGTTGCTATTGGTTAAGAGGGGTGACTATAGAAGGATATAGCTATAACATTAGGGATCCCTTTGGTGATGAAAATATCCCAGTTCTTTACTATAACAATTTGAATATCCTGATGGTGTTATATCACAGTTTTTCAAGGTGTTAACTTAGGGGGAAAATGAATAAAAGTTACAAGGAAGTCTATTATTTTACAACTATATGCCAACCTATGATTATGTCAAAATAAAAAGTTTAATTTAATATATTGATCTTTTGTAGTATTTAGTTCTATATGTGTTTACAAATGCATACAGGACATAGAATAGTAACTTCATTCCTAAAATTTCCTTACATCACTTTGTTATCAACTCTTTTCTTCACCTGCAACCCCTGACAACAAACGATTGATTGGTTTTCTGTTCTATATTGTTTATATTTCAGAATATCCTAAAATCTTATAAATGGAATTACATAATATATATTGCAATTTAACTCTGGTTTGTTTGTTTTTTTTTAACTCTCTTTCTTGTAGCATCATTCAAATATCTAATTTAGGCCTCTGTTACTCAAGTCCTACACAAACAATCATCATCTTAGGTTTATTTGAGGTCATCATGTAACACATTTTGATTTGAAATTCATTACTTGCTAGACTTCAATGATGTGTATCATTTTAAAATCCCCCCCAAAAGACTTAAGATGGCTTCCCATCAATGCTAAATATACTGCAGACTGCTTCATTTCTGAAAATTCAGCCCAAACACATTAGTCTTGACTTTCACAAGAAGCTAAATGACATTATTTCACATTCAATAGATCCTAAGTCATATCTGATGGAAGTTAGACTTCTGAGAAATGATTTTTCTGTCCATATTTTTTAAAATGTTTTTATTGTTGTTCAAATACAGTTGTCTCCATTTTCCCCCCTACCACTGCCCCTAACCCCAGCCATCCCCACCTCTTACCTTTCATCCTATTGCCCTTTGTCTCTGTCTTTTTTGAAGACATGTCTGTAAAGGTGGCTTAGAAATCAGTTCACTACTTTATGCCCCCAATGTGTTTTTCTATTGATACTTCCCATCTCCTGTCTGTTTGGAGATATAGAACTTTAAAATTAAAGTTCTTAATAAATTTGTTATAAAAATTAATCCTCAAATACGTGATTTTAATGAACAGCAAAGCATAAATTGATCCACTAAGTATATGTAATGACCTTATTTGAATTTCATGTGATTCAGTTTCTAATTCAGTGTTGCAGGCATTCAACACTGCTTTAACAACATGCTAAAATGCTAGCAAATGAAGTTTTCAACGCTTCAATATATAAAATATGCTTGCTTGCCATTAAGTTCAATGTCTCTTTACATCATCTTCCAAATATTCAAAGACATTCAGTTTACCTTAAGGGAATTTATTAAGCATGAACATTTTTTCTAAATGTGAAAAGTGGCTAGAGAAATAAAGATAAAAGACTCATTGTCTGTCTTCAAGGAGCTCATAGTCCAGCAGAGAAGAGATACAGTTTACCATATTTTCTGAAGAGTGATACCTGTTTCCATGGGGCTCTCAGATAGCAAAAAGAAGAGACTTCTAACACAATATGCTGTCACGGATTTTGGCTCTGACATGCCTGCACTGAAATAGACTCATAATAAATAAAAAGAGAAATTATTTCATGAAATAAAGGAGAACATGAGCAAATCTTGGATTTCAAATGACTAGAATACAGAATATTGAAGGGATGGAGAAAACTTGAAAATGGGAGTAATGATGCTATATAAATACATAGTATTTGAAATATGCATTAAGATTCTAAATGAACTTGAATATTATTTTGATCTGAATACAAATTCAGAGAAATGTGAATTTGTCTGCATCATAATTCAGCAGCCTACACATAGGCACACAGAAGAAAGATGATGGATGATGTGAAGAAAGTAGTGATACAGTTTTTATATTAATTAGTTGTCTTCTTGGTTACAAAGATAAATTGTAAATCCCACTGTATTAGGTGAGATCAGCACAATCTATCTAAGTCAGAGATTTGTCATTTTTTTAATAAAAATATTCTTTTAAGACTGTCAACCCCTATAATTTTTAGAAGCAGGCTGTCCATAGTATTTGAAATACTACTGATAATTCAAAGATCTCTGGTTAGCTGTTGAAAAAGTCAACTGTCATCAATTTATGGATATGGTGAGAACTCAATAATCTAGAGCACAAACACAGATCAATCAGAACTAAGTCAGGCTTCCTTTTGGGAACTGAAGGTAGACAAGAAGAAAAGGCAGAGTGCAGAAAACAGAAAACAACTTCAGAAACAGAAAAGAAACAAAAACAGAAAGGGAACAACATGAAATAGAACCACAGGCATGAAAATATGGAACAGACTGAAAGTGAAGAGAGAGGAGGAGGGGGGGATAATGGTGGAAAAAAGGTGAAGGGACTAGACAAAGAATGTGTATGAATTACCCATGGACATGGACAACAATGTGGGGATTGACTTTGGGAGTGGGGGTGTGGGATGGGTGGAGGAGAGCAAAGGGGAAGTGTTGGGACAACTGTAATAGAATAACAATAAAAATAATTTAAAAAAAAGTGTTAAAAATAAGGAAAGAAACTGTTATCTGGTATAAATATCAGAACTGACAATATTTTATATAGTTTATTTTGTTTTGCTTTGTCTTACTTTTGAGGAATATAAAGAAGCAAAATATATGGATAGAAGAAAATCTGAATGGTTATAATCTTATATACAAAACATGACAGAATTAACCATGCATTACTGCTACCACTGTTTATATCCTGCCATATTGCAAATGATTAATTACACATTAATTTCCTTTTCTTGAACCTGTGCTCCTTAACGATAAGGAGTTCTTTTTATTTATGTTTGAACCTAACTTCAAATATAAATTCTTAATTAGTCTTTTGACCTAAACAGGTTAGCAAAAATCAAATAAACTATGTGCATTTGAAAGTGATCTTGTCATATTCCAAATGGAAGTGGATGAAGGGATTTTTTTAGGAGATAGCCCAAGAAGAATAGCCCATTACTTTGTTTTGTCCTCAGTGACATTGCTAACAAACAAAAGTCAACATGGAACAACAGCAGGATAAAAGCTGATAATACTTTTTATGCAGTTGAAAGCTAGCATATTGAGAACATGAACTACCAAATACCTGATCAAGCATGGATCAAAAGGAGGACTCACAGCAAGTTAGACATGTGGGGTGGCATTTTATGTATAAGTGCTACAGGTAAAAAACCTCCATCCAGAAAGCTTATGATAGAATAGTAACCCAGAAGCATAATGAAATCTAAAGATTCCTTTTAATAAGTGTTGCTGCTTGCATCTACATTTTTACTATTAATTCATGTGCTTACATGTTCTCAGGAGATCTAATTAAAACATAAAGAGCATAATAAAATTGAAATGTTTCAACAGAAATGCACTTGTTTCTTAAAACACAACAATACTCTATAGAATAACAAGTTATGTGTAAAGTACCATTAAGCATAGATTCCTAGCATTTATTAGGCAACGGTGGGAAGGGGCTTGTCATTATTTTTGCAATTGCATGATGAGTTTTAAATTCAAGTGGAAACACACTTTAATAATTAGCAATTTAGCAATTATTTAAGAAACCAAGTTGAAGGATTTTAACTATTATGACTCTAGGATGTATCTGGATTTAATTTTTAGCAATATGAATTTTTGAGCCACTTCTGCATGTTGTTAATAATCATTACAATTATGGCAATAATAGTAAGCATTCCATGGCTGTGGAAACCTTACTTCTTCAAAGTGCTGACATGTTCATCTTATTAGATTCTCATAATATATAACCCATGTGGTAAGCCTGTGAAACTACATCCTGACTTTTACAAAGTTCAGAAGGACTGTTGTAGAGGCTGCAGGCCCAGACCATACAGCAAAAATCAATTTGTCAATATGGATTGAAAGTCATTTGAGACGTCACTATACTCTCACGGGAAGAGAGTAAAGCATTAACATTGCATTTGTACTTAAACAAGAGAGAAAACATTTTTGTTAGTTTCCATCTCCACAGAAAGTCTCTGGCTCCACTACTTAGCTCCTATCACTTACTTAGAAATCTCCGTGGTTTTTTTCCTCCTCTTCCTCCTATCAGATTGCTATTCCTTTGGTATTTAATTAATTCATTAAAAAATAATCTGTGTGCCCAGTATGTGCTGGGCACAGGTCTCAGTGCATCATAAGAGCATTGAAGTTACTATTCTAAGAAACTTATAGTTCATCATACAAATTTCTATCTTCATTTTCCTCTACATCAAAGCTCTAAACATACTATATTTTCATAATCCTATATACAAAAGAATATTTTATTTTATTTATTTTTTTATATGAGACATGTTTGAAGTGGTAGTTTATAGCTAGTATGCCCATGTGTTTCAGTATGTCTACCTGTGGAAATAAATAACAGTGAATTGGGCATTACATTTCTCCAGTATCTTCCTTTATGGCAGTTTTATTCAGTAAAGAAAAAATAAATTTTTTAACCTCATTATCTCTAAAATTTGATAGTAAAATATGATTGTTATTCAGTATTAATAATAATTATATCTTGTTAACAAAAGTAAAGGTAAAGCAATTATATCTTTAAAAAACATATGTCATCCGTCCAGCAAAATATATGTCATATAAAGCATGAAAACATGTAGGAAATAAAGTGATATAATGAAACATTCTCTAAGGAGAAAAGAATGTTCTACATCAAATTAAAAAGTTTCTGCACAGCTAAAGAAAACATCGGCAAAATGAAATGGAAACCAACTGTATGGGAAAATATATTCTTGCCAGTGATACCTCGGACAAGGGTTTCATATCCAAAATATATAAAGAACTCACACACCTCCATACCAGGAAGACAAAAAATCCAATTAAAAAAATGGGTACAGGATCTGAACACACACATCTCTAAGGAGGACATACAGAGGGCCCAGAGACGTATGAAAGGGTGTTCAGCATCACTAGCCATCAGAGAGATGCAAATTAAAACCACAATGAGATACCACTTCATACTGGTCAGAGTGGCCATCATAAACAAATCAACAAACAACAAGCGGTGGCCAAGTTGTAGATAAAAGGGAATCCTACTACATTGTTGGTGGGAATGCAGACTGGTACAGTCACTGTGCAAAACAGCATGGAATTTCCTCAGGAAACTAAAAATAGAACTGCCTTTGACCCAGCAATCCCACTGCTGGGATTATACCCCAATAATCTTGAAACATCAATTCGAAAGAACCTATTCACCCCAATGTTCATAGCAGTACAATTTATAATAGCCAAGTGCTGAAAACAGCCTATGTGCTCATCAGTAAATGAGCGGATCAATAAACTGTGGTACATTTACACAATGAAATGCTATGCATTAGAAAGAAAGAACTCCTACCTTTCATGACAGCATTCATGGAACTGGAGAGTATCATTCTAAGTGAAATAAACCAGGAGGTAAAAAACACATACCATATAATCTCACCTAAAAGTGGAACCTAACCAACAAAAGAGAAAACTGAGCAAAATAGAATCAGAGACACGGAAATAAAAAACAAACAGCCAGTGACCAGCTGGCAGGGGGTTGCGGGGTGGAAACTGTGGAATGAAGGGGAAGGGTCAAGTCAGGTAACATGTACAAAAGACCCCTGGACAAAGACAACAGGGGTAGGGCGAGGATTGAATGTGGAAGGTGAGGAGGTGGGTAGAGCAGGGGAGAGTAATGGGGGGAAAATGGGGAAAACTGTAATTGAACAATAACAAATAAAATAAATAAAATAAAATTTATTTTGTTTTCTCTGCCTCTTTGTGGGTGTATATTATATAGATAGATGTGTGCATAAATTTTTATTTATACATATACAAAACAAATACCTATGTATATATATTTATTATATATGCATACATACATATTATATATAGAAAATCAAATTAATAAAAATCTTTATTTCAATCTCAGTACTTGACTATGTAGAAGGTACATATTCCCATCTTTCACCCTGTTTTTTTAATTCCCTTTCTTATTATCAGGCATTGTATTTCTTTCCCAATAAGTAACATTTCGCACAAAGAGTCAGAAGAGAAAGAGGAAGGTGACTTTACTAGAAATCTATTTTTCTACTTTTGAGCAAAGTTTTGAAGGTAGAGAAGTTGGTCATTGGTGATAAAGTTGAGCTTTCATTTGTGGATGACATTTACCTAGTCTCCTCTTTATATATCATGAAAAGAAAGAATCTACCTGAAGTTTCTGGACATTTCCCATATTACTACTTTCCATTTGTCTAAAACTTTAAGTTTAGGAACTAGGAAGTATATTCTAAGATTATCTGTAACAGTTCAAAATTTAAGACAATATTTTTTTATTTGATAGATTAAAGAAATCACAGCAAACATTTATTTCTGAGCACTGGATATAAGTAGGTGGTAGTGATTACATAAATTTATCACCATTAAGCACCAGAAGACATACAAAGAGTTTTCTAAAAAAATAACAACTTTAAAATTCTTAGAAATAATAGCAGAAATTCCTGAAAAAATAGGTTACAATCTTTTTTATTTTCATAATTTCAACTTCCTTGAAAATATTTTGGTCTTTAGTAACATGTCTCTGTACACAGTGACCTGCAATTCATTGTCTTTTTTAAGTTTATCTACATAATATGTTTTGTAATTAAATTTATTGAGGTGACATTAATAATGAGTCTCAAGTGTACAATTCAACAACGTATCATCTATATGCTGCATACACAATGATGTTTTAAACTAGCTGTGCAAAAAGTTCATTGGTAAATACAACATACGAATTTCTTTAGTTGGATCTCCTCAAGTGAGCTTTATCATTTTCTAGAAAATATCATGTAATGAATTGAATACTATTGTCTCATAAGAGTATATTGTTTATTTTATTTTATTTTTTCTATTGATTATTTTTATTAGAATCCAAGTAAGGCCCACACATTATATTTATTTATGCTATTTCTTATACCTCTCTTTTTCTTTTATTTATTTGAAATGTATTTGTTGAAAAAAAGTAGATTGTTTGTTGATCATTGTTTTTTACAGTCTAGATTTCACTTGTAGGGATGTGGGGTCATATGAATATTTCTCTGAATTCTGTATTTACTATAATCAGAACTCGAGGCTTAACCTCATTAAGTTATTTATATTTTTGAAAGGACCCTTCAGTAGTGAAAGCATATATCAAAAGGAAGATACTTTCTTGCTGTTTTATTTTAAGTTAATGGCCATTATAATCACTGCTTGGGTTGAATATTTTGCTATGAATTTTTAATTATAAATATTCTGTGACAAAGGAGAATAAAAACCTACCCTCCTAAAAACTGTGTCAGTTTGACTACTTGAATGTTATGTAAAAATATATTAGGACATGAGCAGATATGGGACTGATTAAAGAATTATCCAGTAAAAAAGAATTCAGAAATATGGAAAGAAAAGTCTTTACTTGTATAGGACAATGAGATAATTCACAATTGCTATGTAAGTTTAATGCCCAAATCTAGCTGAAGAAGAGTCCTCAAATTCAGCTACCAGGACAAAGGAAGAAGATGTGGGGAAGAGAATATTAGAACTGAGGAGCTGAACCAAAGAACAAAGAGAAAAGAAAAAAAGGTTGAAAAGTGGCTAGTCAAAAAGGTTGCATGTCAAATTTCAGAGACAAGAAAGGAAGACAACATAATGCTTTCCAATTCCATCCATGCTGTCGCAAAGGGTAGGAGCTCCTTCTTTCTGCTGCATAGAATTCTGTTGTGTAAATGTACCATAGTTTTTTGATCCATTCATTTACTGATGGGCACCTAGATTGCTTCCAGCACTTGGCTATTGTAAATTGTACTGCTATGAACATTGGAGTGCATAGGTTCTTTTGGATTGGTGTTTAAGGGATTTTAGGATATAATCCTAGCAGAATTCCCGGGTCAAAAGGCAGATCCATTTTTAATTTTCTTAGGAAATTCCACACTGTTTTCCCTAGTGGCTGCACCGGTCTCCATTCCCACCAACAGTGCACTAGGATTCCCTTTTCTCCACAAACTCTCCAATACTTGTTGTTTGTTGCTTTGTTTATGATGGTCATTCTGACCAATGTGAGGTGGCATCTCATTGTGGTTTTAATTTGCATCTCTCTGATAGCTAGTGATACTGAGCATCTTTTCATGTATCTCTCGATCCTCTGTATATCCTCCTTGGAGAAGTATCTGTTCAAGTCCTTTGCCCATTTTTTAATTGGGTTGCTTGTCTTCTTAGAGTGGAGTTGTGTGAGTTCTTTAGATATTTTGGAGATTAAAGCTTTGTCTGAAGTATCATTGGCAAATATGTTTTCCCATGTGGTTAGTTCTCTTTTTATTTTAATACTGTTTTCTTTAGCCCTGCAGAAGCTTTTTATTTTGATGAGATTCCATTTGTTTATTCTTTCCTTTATGTCCCTTGCTCTAGGGGATATATAAGTGTAATCACTGCTGTGTGAAATATCTGAGATTTTCCTGCCTGTGATCTCACCTTTAACAGGAACCTAATCAACAAAACAAACAAATAAGCAAAATATAACCAAAACACTGAAACTGAGAGCAGGCTGATGGTGACCAGAGAGGAGAAGGGAGGGAATTTTAGGGGAAAAGGGTGAAGGGTTTGCAGGAGCAATTATAGAGGACACATGGACAATAACAGGAGGTGGGGGTGGAGGTGGGAGAGAGGTGGGGAGGGCTGGGGAATTGGTCTGGGTGGGGGAAGAAAACTGTACTTGAACAATTAAAATATAAATTAAAAAAAAAAAGAAAGGGGGACTTCCAGCCAAGATGGAGGCATAGGTAGATACACTGTCCCTCCTCGCACAACCAAAAGAGGAAAAACAATAATTTTAAAACAAAAAACAACCAGAACTGACAGAAAATTAAAGTGTATGGAAATCCAACAACCAAGGAGTTAAAGAAGACACATTCATCCAGACTGGTAAGCAGGGCAGAGCCGGGCAAAGAGAACACGGCAAGACGGCGGTTTGTGGAGTGGTACAGGCAATGCTGCAGCTGCCTGGAGAGACCCATGGCCAGTGCACTCGGCAAAACCCGCAGCTGGCGCACCCAGAGAAGACCATGGCTGGCCGACCTGGACCCGGCTGGACTGGGCAGTCCCTCATTCACATATAGATAAACCAAGAGAAAAAGCTGGGGAGTGGAGCAGACCACGCAACTCACCATCACGGGGAAATAAAGCCTAAAACCACTGATTGAAAACACCTTTGGGGGTAAAGGCGGCATCAGGAGGAACTCCCAGCCCCACAGGAGAGTTCACTGGAGAGATCCACAGGGACTTAGAACTACATAAGCCTACCCACCTGGGAACCAGCACAGAAAGGCCCAATTTGCTTGTGGGTAGAGGGTAGAAGTGACTGAAAGCTGGCAGAGAGTGGAGCAAGTGCCACTGCTCTATCTCAGGCCCTGCCCTCACAGGCAGCATCACAACACAATGACGAGGGTTACCCTGCCCTAGTGAACACCTAAGGCTCCGCCCCTTAAAGTAACAGGTATGCCGAGAAAAGGAAAATGACCCAAATGAAAGAGTAGATCAAAACGCTAGAAAAAATACAACTAAGCAACGAAGAGATAGCCATCCTATCAGATGCACAGTTCAAAATGCTGCTAATCAGGATGCTGACAGGATTGGTTGAATTTGGTCACAAATTAGATGAAAAAATGAAGAATATGCAAAGAGAAATAAGGGGAAATGTACAGGGAATCAATAGTGACGGGAAGGAAACTGGGACTCAAATCAACAGTGTGGACCAGAAGGAAGAAAAAAACATTCAACCAGAAAAGTATGAAGAAAAAATAATTTTTAAAAAATGAGGAGAGCCTTAGGAACCTCCAGAACATCTTTAAACATCCCAACATCTGAGTCATAGGAGTGCCAGAAGGAGAAGAGGAAGACCAAGGGATTGAAAACTTATTTGAACAAATAATGAAGGAGAACTTCCCCAAGATGGTGAAGGAAATAAGACTTCCAGGAAGTCCAGGAAGCTCAGAGAGTCCCAGAGAAGTTGGACCCAAAGAGGAACACACCAAGGCACATAATAATGATATTACTCAATATTAAAAATAAGGAGAGAATCTTAGAAGCAGCAAGAGAAAAGGAAACAGTCACCTACAAAGGAATTCCCATAAGACTGTCAGCTGATTTCTCAAAAGAGACTTTTCGCCCTGGCTGGTGTAGCTCAGTGGATTGAGCGCGGGCTGGGAACCAAGCGGTCCCGGTTCGATTCCCAGTCAGGGCACATGCCTGGGTTGCGGGCCAGGTCCCCAGTGAGGGCCATGTGAGAGGCAACCACACATTGCTCTTTCTCTCCCTCTCTTTCTCCCTCCCTTCCCCTCTCTCTAAAAATAAATAAAAAATAAATAAAATTAAAGAAAAAGAGACTTTTCAAGCAGGAAGGGGATGGAAAGAAGTATACCAAGTCATGAAAGGCAAGGACCTCCATCCAAGAATACTCTATTCAGCGAAACTTTCATTTAAAATGGAAGGGCAGATAAAGTGCTTCTCAGATAAGGTCAAGCTCAAGGAGTTCATCATCACCCAGCCTTTATTATATGAAATGTTAAACGAATTTATATAAGACATGGAGGGGTATCAATGGGGGAGTGGGAGGAGGAGAGAGGAGGAAAAAGTGCAGAGAATAAGTAGCATAAACAGTAGGTAGAAAACAGACAGGGGGAAGTTAAGAATAGTATAGGAAATGTAGAAGCCAAAGAACTTATGTGTATGACCCATGGACAAAAAGTAAAGGGTAGGGAATGGAGGGGGTGTGGGGTGGAGGGGAATAAAGGGGGGAAAATGGGACAACTGTAATGGCATAATCAATAAAATATATTTAAAAAAGAAAAAAAGGGAAGACAGAAAGTCTCTATCTTTCTATAGAAACTAATTTTTTATAAGTTGTACTTACAAATGATAATGTGAGTGTCCCCCAATAAAACTACACATTTTTTCAATTTCTCTCACTATATATCACCTATGTAACTTTTTCCTTTGCACAACCCCACTTCCTGGTAGGGTAACCTGTTATATTTTGAATTATTTTCTTGCCAAGAGATATACTAAATTTATCTGTTCCCAAGAGCTAAGCCATGTTTATGTTTCTTAAAATGTGTCCTGTGGGACGTTAATCCTGTGAGATGCTCCAGGAAAGATTTCTGTGGTTCAATTTGTTCAAAAATCACTGCTTACATTACTACTACTGGGAGCACCTCAATACCCATTGGAATACTAATAAAGAACATCTTGGAATCATCCTAAGTTTTATCCACAATTTTTTTTTTTTACAGAAAACACCTAATAACCACCAAAGAAAAGTGTACCTGAGGTGTAGTCTTAAAGTTAACAAACAGGCACCAGCACAGAGCGGATCTGCATCAGGCTGGCCTGTAGTGTGTGGGTTCTTGACGTCATGTAGAAAAGATCTCACAACATGAGTCCAGGTGATTTTGAGAATATTTTTATTAAGGCTACGGACAGTGAAACAAAGGAAAGACTTAGGATGGAGGAAGTAACAGGAGAGAGACTAGGCAGGGATGTTTTGGCTCTCTAGAAAGTTATAGAAAAATGTGAGCCAAGGCAGGGCTGCTGTTAGCTAACCTGGAAGTCAGAGAGAAAAGGGGTCCTGAGAACAGTATTGTTGCCAAATAGCAAGTGGGGTCCCACTGACCACTGTCACACTCTAGACAAAATTCCAGAGGCAAAGGTTTGGTGGTGAAGGAAAGGAGTCTTTATTCAAGTTTCACAATTATGGAATAAAAACTTTCCACATGCATTAGTCACTTAAACCTATCAATTAAGGCTAAACTCTTTAACACCTAATTTCTCCTATCATTCCCCTGTTAGCTTTTAATTATTTTATTTCTATAGGGTTAGTTTCCAAACTAAAACAACATAAGATACAAAGGTTACACAATTTTAGAAGAATGGCAGACTTCTGCTACAGAGCTTGTCCCCTCTAAAACACCCAAAGAAGAATAATACTGCCACCTTCTGCCAGGCCAGACTGATCATAGGTTGTACCCAGAGTTCCTTCCCATCCAAAATACTATCTGTTGGGGAAACACAGGCAGCTGCAGCACAATCATTCAGTTATCTTCGAGGAAGAAGAGCCCAAGAGGTCCTGAGAGAGATAGTCCCTGAGCCAGAGAGCCAGCCCTCTTTTTATTTCCATGCCCTCTGGAGACATTCAGCCTCTCAGCCAATCCCATCCTAGACTGTTTACCATTGCCTTGACAAGCTCCTCCTATAGCCCCTCCCTACTTCTTCCCAGTGATCTGATCAGACATGTCTGTTTCAATTCCCCCATTTAACACTTCTGGACCTTTGTATTTTTAGAAAGGCAAATGGGTGATGGTCTCCTTCTTCTGTAGCTATTTCTTGCTGGTGATGGGCATAGTCCTACCTATCCCCTGTCCCAGACACCCCTAACAGAAAGGGGATCTGGAGTGGAGAGAGGCCTTTACTTGAAGAAGAAGGATCTTGCAAAGTCCAAGTCTGTTGGCTGTCCCTGGGAAGTGGCATGTGCAATGTCTAAGGGATGGCATTGCTGGACAAGTTTCAGACTCTGTTGGTGTCAAATTTGGCAAGAGTGTTAAAAGGTACATTCAGAACCATAACCACTAAATGACAAAGGTAGGGATCAATTCTACATTGACTCTGATTAAGAAAAAGTGCCTTCCTTGGAGGAAGGTATGCAAAGTATGTCACACCTGTCTGAAGGCATTTACCCACTATACTTTAACTCAGGGTAAGAGAAAATATTTTAGGATTCCCCCATCCCTTTAACACATTTAGGCCCTTTATGTCCAAGCTATTAGGATATGAAAGGAAATCAGTTTTAAAGTGAATTCCACAGACCACCCCATACTTCACCAACCCAACCACTTAGTCCAGCCAAACCACTGAGTCACAGGAGGTGGTGATGAATATGGGCTTCTGAAGTGAGGCCTATACTGTGTAAACAACCACTCAGGTAGAAGTCATAGGCATATGCTCTATGAAAACAGAAGTGAAAAAACAGATTAATTTACTCAAGAAATCGCAAACCAGTCTCTGAGTCCACAAGGCTGTCTTTTAAGAAGACATCCAGTTGCAAGGCCTTTGCTGGAATGATATCAAAGAATGACAATTTGGAAAATCCTTCCTGCCCATAAATTGAATATCTCTGATGATGTCAAGAACCAAGTTTAACTTCCAAGTGAAAATAAAACTTTGAAGACAATTAGCTGCACTGGACTAATGTCCACCACTGAGTATTGTGATTTTCCTTGTAACATGATTTTTCTCCTTAACATCACCATTATTATCCTCAAAGGGACTTCATTAAGTCCAGTTTTTATTTTTGCCTGTTCATTTGCATAAACACAACAAGAGCAAAAATTGATCACATAGGATCTTTATGTGTGTTTTGCTAGAACTCACACAAGGAACCTTTAGACTGAGCCTTAGTCAGCCCTTTGCAGCATAGAAGGAAAACAACACAGCTGCCATCCAGCTTTCTCTGTGGTACCTGCTTCCCTTGAGTTCTTGAGGTTCCCATGATATCTTAAGTTTCCTTCTTGCCATATTTCAAGAAGCTATCCTTCCCTGGAAAGATTGCCACAAACCACACAATCAACCAAGGTAGTAGGCCTTTTCTCCCAGTGAGTTTTGTTAGCTTTTTTTTTAAGCAGCAGCTTTTATTTATTTATTTATTTTTAAAGATTTTATTTATTTTTAGAGAGGGGAACGGAGGGAGAAAGAGAGGGAGAGAAGCATCAATGTGTGGTTGCCTCTCACGTGGCCCCCACTGGGGACCTGGCCCACAACCCAGGCATGTGCCCTGACTGGGAATAGAATCTGCGACCCATTGGTTAGCAGCCCACGCTCAATCCACTGAGCTATGCCAGCCAGGGTGAGCTTTTGTTAGCTTTGAAAGTCAATCTCAGTTCCTCAAGGACTTTTGGTAACAACTAGAGTCCAGGCAAGCCTCTTTCAGGCATGACATTCCTGTCAAAATCTTCGTTAACAAATCCACCATGATCTTATTGGCTTTGGTTTTATGCAAAGAAACTTTATGGCATTTTCAGAATGCCACATTCTGGAGGGATCAGGTAGGGAGAAAAACATAAAACATGAAGGAAAATGTTTGTCCTTCCAATATCCACCAATATTTTATTTTCATGCCTTATATCTTTCATTGTTTACCTTTCACCTGATGGGAAGTTTTAGCTCTCCTGGGGAAACCTCAATTTCCTTCTGAAACTGAAGTAAAGTGGAATCCATAGTAAAAGCAGAGTTCCAAAAGAAGAAGGGGGACTGGAACTAGCCTTAGAATCTTGTCTCATTTCCCACCGGTCCCAATAACTGGTCACACAGGCGACATTTCCTAGGTCCCAAATGGCCCGAAGCCTCACTGGTAGGGACACTCTTTTACTTACAAGTTCCTCCACTGGTCTCTTGGCAGAGACGACCTCTCATCCTCAGCAGACTCACTGACCAGCATTCCACGGCACAAAGCCCCAGTGGTAGAGGTACTCTCTCACCTGCTACTGTGTCATTGGTCTCTTGGCAGAGACATATTCTTTTGCCCCAAGCTAGATTCCATCAGCACCATATGACCCTTCCTAGATCCCAGATTGGAAAGGCATTCTCCTCAACCAGTTTCACAAATGACCTCTCCTAGGTCCCAATGGCCAAACAGCAGAGACAGAGGATTACTGATGTAACCAAAACAGTAAAGTTCAACCTACATCCCCATGAGATCAGAAAACAAGCAAAGAAACCAAGAAAACAGAGAATAATTATACCCAAGAGTGAGGTTTCCTTTCTTCCAGGATTAAAACTTTCACAACCTTTCTATATAACTTTACTCACTGAGATTTATCCATAACTCATTTTCAATTCTTGTTCTTCTTCACAATGGGAAGGACCATATTCAAACTCAGTATCCATCAGCTAAAAGTCCCTAGATTTACAAGCACCTGAATAAAATGAAAGAAACATTGTTACTTTGCATTGGGGGTCACTTTCCCTTTCTGAAAGAAGAATTTCAAATCACCCTCTGAAATGCAGGTCCAGCTTTCCCTTTCAGCATTAACCACAGCAGCATGGTTTGCATCCTCCACAAATGGTACCTGTTTTATCCTTGTGTGGTGGATCCAGGGATTGATTCCTATTAGCTTTAGGGAAGAATGTGTTGTCAACAGGACATCAAAGGTACCAGTCCATTTTTCAGCTAGTTGCTGTTCAGGACCT
This sequence comes from Micronycteris hirsuta, assembly GCA_004026765.1. NCBI lineage: Eukaryota > Metazoa > Chordata > Mammalia > Chiroptera > Phyllostomidae > Micronycteris > Micronycteris hirsuta. The sequence goes on along the minus strand of PVJI01005294.1, from coordinate 77,990 downwards.
CCAGTCTTCCGGGTCTTTCATCTGTCTTTGGGTGTGGTTAGCACAAAAGGCACTAATTGAATTTCAGCTTTTCCCTGAGTAGGGTGATTTAAACTATTTACTCTCTGGTTGGGGGAGGAGAAGTGTAACCCATTTATTTTGAAGGGTTCTTGGTTTAGGGAAGATATGATTTTGTAATTTGCTAGATGGTTGTAAACTACTTGGCCAATTAACAATCTACTTAGTTTCCCTATTTCACTTGTCCTAGCTTACTGGTTTGTCTCATATTTATACAACTGATACAATAACATGAATATATCTCAAAAAAAATTCTGACAAAATAAGCCAGACAAGACAGTACATAACTGTATGATTCCATTTATATAAAATTCTAGAAAATTCAAACCTAATCTATTCTATTTTTTCTTTTTTCTTTCTGTTAGCTTTGGGCATTCCCTCCTCCAATCCTCCTCCTCTTTGCAATAAGCACATTGGTTGATACCTATTGGGCCTCTCCTCCTTCCTTTAGGGTTCTGTTTCTTCCTTTGGCCTCGGCTCCCTGTTACTAGGAACACTGCGGCCTGCTTTACCTTCCTTGCTTCCTAGGCATTGTAAACTTAGCAGCTATGCCCACCAGCTGAGAGGGATTCATTCCCAACACCCTATCTAACTTCTGGACTTTCCTTCTAATATCTGGGGCACTTTGCCCGATAAAACTAATGTTTACCATTCACACATTCTCTTGTGCCTATGCATCAGCATCAGTGTGCCTCCTAAAGGCCTAAAAGATTCTCTCTAAAAATTCAGAAGGGTCCTCACCTGGCCTTTGTGGAACAGCCACTATCATATTTAGGCCATTTTGTTTGGGGATGCATTTCTTAACCTTTCCAGTCTGTACTTTCTGTGATGTTCCAGGAAGGCTAGGCCCCCACAATTTGGGTTCCAGTTAGGCTCTGTCAAGGGAATTTCCCAAGCTGGGTTGGGGGTCCCATCAGGATTCTATTGATGGGGATGTTGAGCCTCTTCATCAGCTCTATTTATAACAAGCCATCTCTCCTCTGCAGTTAACAGGATATTTAGGAGAATCTAAACATCTGCCCATATTGGCTGACGAGTGGCAAAAATGGAGGTGATAATATCTGCCATTCTAAGGATCATTCCTACACGAGGGGTTGGAATTTTTCCAATTTAGTGAGTTTAAAGTGGAGAATATAGTATGGGCCCAATCGTAGCTAGCAGGCTGAATTTGCTGATTTACTCCACCTATAGGACATTGCCTCAAAGGAAACTGCTTTGCTCTCAGATGTTCCAAGAAGGGGTATGGGCATGCTCTAGAGTGAGCCTACCCTGTGTCTTTGTTCTGAGGGCTTTTCATCTTTTTTATTCCTGTGGGTAAGAATCTTAGGGGAAGATTTCAGCAGAATATCCATCAGTTTTCCAGGTGCATTTTTAATATGCTGATGTGTTAAAATGAGCACACAAGGAAGGTTTGAGAAATATTATTTGGTATGCTATGTTGTTTTACTTTTACCTTGAGTCTGTCTGGATTTTAATGGGACTTTTGTTATTTGTTCCCCTGACTTCATCTGTCTTTGCATTTAGCTGACACAAATGACGTTACTTGGGTATCTGTTCTCTACTTCCCACACCAGGGAGATTTAACCTATGTATTCTTTGTTAGGAAGGAGAGGTATAAACCATTCACTCTCAAGTGTCTTTGGTTAGGGGAGGCAAGTTCTTGTAATTCACCAGCTGGCTATAAGTTGCTCAAAATGTTTGGCCTTGTTTTATTTTTTTGTCTCAGTTTCCCCATTTCACTTGCCCTGGAATATTCCTAGCTTCTTACTATTCTGCTTCATAAGGAAATACTGCTATTGATAGAGGCGCCAGAAAAACTCATCTTCTCCAACTTCTATAACTGATCAGCCTAATAACTATGAATCTCAATCAGAAAGTCTACATACTGGTTCCATCCATCTTGATACTTTAATTGACTGGCTGGCACCCATTGATTTCATGGTGTGTAATGAGAATACTGCTAACATAAGAACCATAATGCTTGAGGACATCAAAAATAAATCACGTGCCTGCTTCATGAAGACTTCACTGTCATCATTAGCTTTTTTCTTTTCTAAACCCACATAATACTTATAGTTCCCATAATACTCAAATATTAAATGGATCACTATTCACTATTTAACTGTATTTTTGGCTTAGAACTTCTATACTTATAGCTAACCATTCCCCATATCTACATATATGCAATGCATATTTCAGTCTCAACACACTTGCAGAGTCCCCAAGCATACCTTGTTTCTGTTCAGTTCTGTACTCTTAAAGAAGCTCTTTGGGATATCCTTCTGCTTTCTTCTCACCCTGAGCAATTACTGCTGGCTCTTCAAGACCTCAGTCAAATGTCACCTCACCTGCAAAAGTTCCCCGACACCGAGAATCACACTGTTCTCTGTTTTTAATGACATTTTGTACAAATCACTGTCACACCGAGCATGTTATGAGTGCTATAAATATGAGCTTCCTTGACTATCCCCCAACTCTGGCTGGGAGAGTCAGCACAAAGTCTCATGCAATTGTTCATCTGTTTTGAAATAATTCTTCTGGAAGATTCAGCTATTCAGGAAGAGAGAGAGAGGCCACAAAGACAACTGTTTGGGGGGGAAGAAACATGCTATATCAATACTTGGTTTTGGTGGTTGTTTTTTTTTTTTCAATTTTTGAATTAAAATTGTATGGAGGAAGAGGGGCTCAGACCATAAACTTTATCTTTCAATGGCACTTGGTCATTCAAAATAAAAGGTATTTTTTAAAATTATTGGTTAAACTGAATATGTTCTTTTATATAAGTCTTCACCCTCTCCCACCCCACCCCATTAGCTAGAGAAAATTGCTAAATATCTATTATGGGCTAAATGTTATTCCAATTTAATAATTAAACTTCCCAAAAGGGGAGATTTCAGTGTCTCTTGTGTGAAAGTGTGCAGTCTCTGGAATAGCACCCACTGTGTTTGCCTTGGCATCTAAACGTACTGGAAAGTAGGCTCCATATGCTTCAGGAAGAAGAAGGTAGAGCTGAGCTCATGCCAATGCTTGGATCTTCCTCTTTCAGTAATAATCCTTTTGCATCTCTCTAGTTGTTGCATGCCTTACTGACCTAGGTAGGGAGATCTTCAGTCAGTTTGACTCACAGGTCTCCCTAGGCTTCAGCAATAGTTTTGGGATATTCCCTGTAGACTACACTTCGACTCGGCTTCAACTTGTGCTTGTTCTTAGTCCATCCTCTATCTTGTCCCCTGCTGTGAATTTCTGCTCACATTCTCCTATGAGAGGCCACTTTGTTCTTCCATCAGCATTCTCTCACAGCAGACCACTGGCTGGCAAATCAGCATTCATACTCCTTTGGGACTGAGAGTGGCCAGGATGGCTGAGCTCCTGCAAGCCTCTCTGCTTGACCACAGTGCCCAACACAATTGATGGGATAGGAAAGTTTATGAGATGATCCCCTTTCAGCAACACAGCGATCATTTCTCAGTGCTCCTCTCATAGTATACATTCAGCTCTTTGTCACTGTTTTAGATACTTAGCTGGCTTCCTTACTTTTCTCATCTTCCTTTCTTTTTTCCCCCTAACACCTTAGTTTGAGGAAGGGTCTGTCACCCTTCTTCTTTCTAATTAGCTTCTTATGTAAAATCTAGCCTGACATCCTTGTCTGTTAATATGTTTAAAGAGGAAAACTAGAAGTGGAAGTTAGGCAATCTATTATCAAGAAAGTAGCTTAACTTGAACATAATTTTCTTGCTGTAAAATTGCATTTTTAAATGTAAGAAGCTAAATATTAAATTCATAATATTCTCTCTGCTTTACACAAGCCCAGGGATATGAATACTATGGATCAACTAGGGTGAAAACTATGTACTCAAGAAATCTACGGGAGGAAAATCCCATTAATAATTGTTGAAACTTCTTTTTTATTAAAAAGTTAATTTCTCTCTACAGAGAAATAATCTCTAGATCAAATGATAATGTTAGTTTGTATTCATTTAATAAACTTCACTAAACACTTACTATGTACTTGAACTGTGTTAGGATTCACTTTGGGGAAATTCATTCAATATGGGTTATTTTAAATATAGACACATTCCATCTCTCTTCAATTTTAATCTTTGGGTAGGACTCTAACAAGAGAATGGGCAGTTCAGACCCATTAGTTCAGATGCAATTAGGAATGCAGGTTTGCAGGTTGTGAAGATAGTTGTTATCACACAAATTTAGTAGATGTTTAACTACTTTGAACTAGGTTAAAGGGCATCAGAGTTCACTCATTAAAGCAACATCATCTTATCAGCTAGATAAGCCTCATTTCTGGCTGGAGCCAGGCATAATAAAGTATGCTAAAGCTCATTACCAGTGCAAGAAAATTTCTATTTTTATCACCATGCCAAGCAAACTTCTTTAGGGAATAAACACGTTCTCTAACTCATGTTTCTTAGTATGGTGAATTTACTCTTCACTTCCCGTTCTCTCTCGGCCTAGGCAGCATTCCCAGGCCAAAGCCATTTGTTCTTTCAGATCCTTTAACTATTATCAAGTCTCTTTTGCATTTTCACCTTTCAGAGGAGTAGATTCTTAACATGAAAAAGGAACAAACTTTTGCATTATTCAAGGTAAGAGGTATTGTAATGGGGACCAGGCAATATCCTCCCTGCTTTTGATATTACATCATATATCTGACCATCTACTCTGCCATTAGGCAATATACATCTGTATAATCATTAAAGTCCAAATAAGTATTCTTAGAAAACTGTGCTAAAAGACTCTGCCCTCAACATTAGAGGTGATCTTTTGTAGCAGAACTATTCAAAATGTGCTCTGTGTCCTGCTATCATTCCCTAAACTGTTTGTTTCCATGCTGTGTATATTAGGCACATTTCTCTATAGAAATAGACAAATAGGAAATGGATGAATATATACATAGTATAGTAGCAGATTTACTGTAGGAATTGGTTCACACTATTATGGAGGCTGAGAAGTCCTGCAATCTGCTATCTGCAAGTTGGAGAATCAGGAAAGCTTGTGGTGGAATTTAGTCTGAATCCCAAGGATTGAGAATGAGGGAGCCAAATTCCAGTCTGAGTCCACAGGCCCAAGAACCAGGAGCATCTGTGTCAAAGAGTAGAAGTTCAAGCTCAGCTCAGACAGAAATGGAATTTGCTCTTCCCCCACCTTTGTGTTCTATCCGGGCTCTCATCTGAGGATAACATCTACCACATTAGTGAAAGTGAATCTTCTTTACTCATTTTGCTCATTTTCTGAAGATACCCTCAAAGACACACATACACACATAAATGATGTCTTACCAGTCACCTGTGCATCCCTTAGTCCAGTCTAGGTGACGAATAATACTAACCAACACACTGTAAGTATAGAAATAGAGAGTGTTTAGAATCTTTCATAGCAATTTTAAAAAAATCTGTTTGGTCTTATAATAATTTTTTAAATTGTCTTAATTTTCTGTATTTTTAAGACTTTCATTTTCATAGTAATGTATTGTACTAATGTACTGCATTTTATAAAAGTGTTAGTTGGTGACAGATTTAAATATAAAATAAAGCTGATTCTTACCACTGAGAGTAAAAGAAACATTGCTTTAGACACTTGATTCCTAAAGAATCACTGTTTTTTGATATATTGCTTAGAATATACCATTGATAATATTTTACTTAAGAGAAAATAAATACATAAGAGAGCTAACCTCCACAATCGATCTCAGATGACATGAGACAGTAGCAAGCTAGGCCTGCATTTATGCATATGTCTAACTTGCATTATTAAAAAAATGATAAAAGGGGGCAAAAAAGGAATAAAGGTCATTCGTTATGTTAAATAATATATTAGGAGCATCATTTTCCTTTCACTCAATTTTTAACTATATATGTTTGTTTTCTTAGGAATTTCTCTAAGGATTACAATGTAGATCTTAAATTATCACAGGCTAATTCAGGCTAATGATTATGTAATTTCAATAATACATAGCACTGTTGTTCTAATAAAGATCCATTTTCTCCCCATTTCTTTATATTACTATTGACATATGTAATAATTTCTATATTTTATAAACCCAATAATTGAATGATATGTTAATTGCTTTACAAAATCTCATATTTTATTACAAATTTATTAGAGAAATAAATTGTTTTAAAAGTGCTGCATTTTATATTTAGACACATATTGTCATTACTGATTATCTTTGTTTCTTTTCTTATATTTAAATTAATGCTTGATGGTTTGTTTTTTTTTCAGACTAAGGATGTTTCTTGTAGAGTATGCCTGCTTCAATGAATACCTTTTTTTTTCTGCTTCATTTTGTTTTCTTTTTCAAAAGATAATTTTGTTGTATATATAAAATTACTGGTTATGTAGAAGGCTGGGAAAAGTCAGGGGGTGTAAGTGACTGAGTTGTGTGGCTTTAGGGTGAGGGTTATTCCCCCTACATCTCATGAACACAATGGTGTTTTTCTTCACAAGAGATCTTCTAGAACCACCCTCTGAGATCAGGTGGCTCAATCTACCCAACTCCTAGTGGCTCTGCCCTATTGAAGTCGGGGAAAAATCTGGGAGAGACTGAATCATTGTGGCTCTGAGGTGGGAGCCACATCCCCTACTTTCTCCCAAACATGACTGGCACCTCCCCATCACAGGACATTGATACCACCTTCCCCACCCCTAGCATCCCCACCCTGCTCAGCTCAGGCTCATGGCAAAATCTTGGACAGACTAAGTTCTGTGGCTTTAAAAGAGAGGGTATTTTTACCTTGTATGCCCAACCATGGCCTTCCCTTCATATGGCCAAAACTTGATCTGTTTGGGCCTGAGAAATTTTGCTGACCTCACACTGATGACTCCCTGAGACCCTGCCCTACAACAAAAGTATGCAAATACCCAGAAGGTGGCAGCTAGACTTTGTATACCTAGGGACATATGTTGAGTGACATCAGACCCAGCACTGGCACTGATTTTGGACCTGTATCAATCTGTAATACACTAGCAACTACCTAGCGACTCACTGAAAACCTACTTCATGAAATTCAACTATAGCCAGAGACTGTTTCAGTGATGAATGAAACAGTAGATGACAGGGAAAGGCAGAGAGAGGCTAATTTCAGGGTGCCTTAGGACTTTTGCTGCCCTGGCCCTGACCCAATGCTGTTCAAAGCTGACTTTTTTGTGAACTTTGCTTCTTCCCAGGCACAACCAGGTACAGTAGAGGCAGGCACAAACTGAGAATTTCTTTGTAAATCAGAACAGGTTACTTGGGGCCAGTCACGGGCAGCATCTAACATTGTTCTGCACCAGAGTTCCTCCCAGAGGCCCAGAATCAACACACCCAGGGGTCAGGTTCAGACAACATAAGAGCAAAATGCAATAAATTTCACAACTGGCATAACCAAAGGGAGAAATTAGCAGGCACCAGACCCTGCTGAGACAAATACTATGTCATGTGGTCCGCACCTACTGCAGCAGCTCACATGCTGTGATTGGGACTGAGCCTAACAGTCAGTGAGCCAGCCTGAAGGTCAACCCAATGCATGAATGAGCCTATAGCAATCAAGACTCAATTACAATAGGAGGACCCATATAACCCATAGAAGTAATATTCCCGGAGCACCCAGCTCAGGTTACCAAAAATATTGTGTCACTGAGTCCCACAGGATATCTACTACATAAATTTGCTCCATTAAGACTAAAAGTCATAGCATATCTACCTAATACATAGAAATTAACACAACAAGACAGCCAAAATGGTGAGACAAAGAAATATGCCCCAAATGAAAGAACATGAAAAATCTTCAGAAAAAAGAGCTAAATGAAATGGAGGCAAGCAATTATCAAATACAAAGTTCAAAGAAGTAGTTCTAAGGATGATCAACAGCAAGAAGAAAGACATAGGAACCCTAAAAAACAGTCAAAATAAAGAATACAATATGTGAAATCAATAAATTACTAGAGGGAATAAACAGTAGGTTGGATAAAGTACAGGATCAAATGAGCAATTTGGAAGACACGATATTAAAAAAACACTCAATGAGAGCAGTAAATATAAAAAAATAATTTTAAAAAATGAGAATAGTTTAAGAGGCCTTTGGGGTAACATAAAGCACAATAACATATGCATCAGTGGAGTACCAGAAAAAGAAAGAAAAAGCAAGGCATCAAGAAATTATTTGAAGAAATGATGACTGAAAATTCCCTAGCCTTGTGAAGAAAAAGATGCACAAGTCCATGAAGCACAGAGAGTCCCAAACAAGTTAACCCAAAAAGGCCTATAACAAAAATTAAAGACAGAGAGAATCTTAAAAGCAGCAAGAGAAAGATGATTGGTTACCTACCAGGGAGCTCCCATGAAACCATCAACTGATTGTTCAACAGAAACATTTCAGGCCACAGGGATTGACATGAAATATTCAAAGTGATGAAAACTAAAGATCTACAACCAAGACCACTTTACCCAAAAGGTTATTATTACATTTAAAGGAGAAATAAAGAACTTCCCAGACAAGAAAAAGCTGAAGGAGTTTATTACCACCAAACTAGTATTGCAAGAAATGGTAAAGGGCCTTCTTGAAGAGTAAGAAGAGGAGGAAGATGAGGAGGAGGCAAACAGAGGAACATAGTAAAAATAATAAAATTGCAATGAATACCTATCAATAATTACCTTAAATGTAAATGGCTTAAATGTTCTAAGTGAAAGACATAGGGTAGCTGAAGAGATAAGAAAACAAGACCCATATATATTCTACCTCCAAGAGACCCACTTCAGAACAAGATATACACATAAACTAAAAGTAAAGGGATGAAAAAAGACATTTCAAACAAGAAAGGAAAACAAAGATCTGGGGTAGCAATGCTTGTATATGACAAAATAGACTTTAAAACAAAGGCTATAGTATAGAGACAAAGAAGGACACTATATAATGATAAAGGGAGCAATTCAACAAGAGTATATCACCCTTGTAAAACATTTATAGAAGCATTTATGGGCACTCAACATAGAAGCCCACATATATGTGAAAATCTGGAGAGACATAATGGGAGAGATTGACAGTAAGATAGTCATAGTAGAGAACTTTAGCACCCCATTGACATGAATGGATAGATCTTCCCTACAGAAAATCAACAAGGAAACAGCAGCCTTATGTAACACAGTAAATCAGATGTATTTAGATCTTCAGAGCATTTCACCCCAAAGCAGCAGAATATACCGCATTTTTTGGACTATAAGACACACTGGACCAGAAGACACATCTAGGTTTTAGAGGAGGAAAATAAGAAAAAAAATTTAAAACAAAAATGTGATAAAATATTTAATAACATAAGTAACATAATATTTCACCAATGTAAATGTAAACAGCCAGGTAAGTTATATTCGGACTATAAGATGCACCCTCATTTTCCTCCCAAATTTGGGGAGAAAAAGTGCATCTTATAGTCCAAAAAATACGGTACATTTTTGTAAAGTGCATATTACACATTTTCTAGAATAGATGACATGTTTGGACACAAAACAAATCTCAGTAAATTCAACTTCTCTGACCATAAAGATATGAAACTAGATATCAATCACAAGGAAAAAAAAACTAAAAGAAACAAACAAGGAAATGGAGACTAAATGTGCATTACTAAATGATAAATGGGTTAACAATGAGATCAAGGAGAAGTTAAAAGATACCTTAAATAAGTAAAAATGAGAACACAAAACACAAAATCTATGGGACACAGCCAAAGCAGTCCTAAGAGGAAAATTCATAGCATTATAGGCCTACCTCAAAAAACTAATAAAATCTCATATAAACATTAAAACTTCACACCTTAAGGAACTAGAAAAACAAAGCCCAAATTGAGTGGGAAAAAGGAAATAATAAAAATCAGAGCAGAAATAAACAAAATGGACTAAAAAAAACCACCCGAAAGATCAATGAAACCAAGAGCTGCCTTTTTGAAAAGATAAACAAAACTGATGAGTATTTAACCAGATTCATCAAAGACAAAGACCCGAATAAATAAATCAGAAGTGAAAGAGAAGTAATTTCTCACTCCAAAGAAATACAAAGGATTGTAAGAAAATATTATGAATAACTATAGCCAAAAAATTGGAAAATCTGAGAGAAGTAGAAAAATTCCTAGAAACCTACTATCTTCCAAAACTGAAGCAGGAAGAATCAGAGAATCTGAATAGACTGATTACAACTCGTAAAATTGAAGCAGTAAACAAAAAAACTCCCAACAAACAAAGGACATTGACAAGATGGTTTCACATGTGAGTTTTACCAAACATTCAAAGAACAAACACCTATCCTTCCCAAACTATTCCAAAAAATTCAAGAGAAGGGAAGACTCCCAAGCTCATTTTATGCATCCAGCATTATCCTAAATCTAAAAGCAGATAAAAACACTACAAAGAAAAAATTATATACTGGTGTCTCTGATGAACATGAATGCTAAAATCTTCAACAAAATAGTGGCATACTGAATCTAATAATACATTTAAAATATTGCCCTGGCTGGTGTAGCTCAGTGGATTGAGTGCTGGCTGGGAACCAAAGGGTCCCAGTTCAATTCCCAGTCAGGGCACATGCCTGGGTTGCAGGCCAGGTCCCCAGTGAGGGCCACATGAGAGGCAACTATACATTGCTGTTTCTTCTTCTCTTTCTCCCTCCCTTCTCCCCTCTCTAAAAATAAATAAATAAAATCTTTTAAAAAAATTACAAAAAATAAAAAATAAATAAAATAAAATATCATATAAAATTACCAAGTAAGATTTATTCCAAGGATGCAAGGTTGGTACAATATTTACAAATCAATAAATGTGATATATTACTTAATCAAAATGAAGGATGAGGCCCTGGCTGGTGTGGCTCAGTGGATTGAGCGTGGGCTGAGAACCAAAGGGTCCCAGTTCGATTCCCAGTCAGGGCACATGCCTGGGTTGCAGGCCAGGTCCCCAGTGAGGGCCATGTGAGAGGCAACCACACACTGATGTTTCTCTCCCTCTCTTTCTCCCTCCCTTCCCCTCTGTCTAAAAATAAATAAATAAAATCTTTAAAAAAAATGAAGAATGAAAACAACATAATTATATTCATAGATGCAAGGAAAAGCATTTGATAAAATCCAGCATGCATTTATAACAAAAACTCTCAGCAAAGGGCGAATAGAGGAAATATATCTCAACATAATAAAGGCCATATATGACAAAACCACAGCCAAAATCTTTCTCAATAGGCAACAACTAAAAGCATTTTCAAGATTAGAAACAAGACAGGGATGTCTGCTTTCATCACTTTTATTTGACATAGTACTGAAAATCTTATCCACATAAATAAACAAGAAGAAGAAATAAAACATCCAAATTGGAAACATAGAAGTAAAACTCTCATTATTTCCAGATGACATGATATTGTATATAGAGAACTCTAATAATTTCACCAAAAACTACTAAAATTGATAAATATATTCAGTATTGTAGAGGATAAAAAATAAATATCTAGAAGTCAGTTGCATTTTGTATACCAATAATGAACTACCAGAAAGGGAAACAAAGAAAACAATCCCATTCTCATTTGCATTAAAAAAACCTAGGAAAAAAATTAATAAAGTACATAAATGACTGCTACTAAGAATATTATAAGACAATGAAGAAAGAAATTAAAGAAAATACAAATAAGGGGAAATATATACCATGTCTGTAGATAGAAAAAAATAACATTATTCAAAAAGTTTACATTACTCAAAGCAATCTATAGATGCAACACGATTCCCATTAAGAAAACAATGACATATTTCGCAGATTTAGAATAAACATTCCAAAAAATTATATGGAACCATAAAAGACTTCTAATAGCCACAGCAATCGTGAGAAAGAAAAACAATGTTGGAGGAATCAGACTACCTAACATTAAACTATATTACAAGTACATAGTAATCAAAACAGCATGGTACTGGCATAAAAAGACATATAGATCAAAGAAACAGAATGAAGTACACAGAAATAAACCGACAACTTTATGGTCAATTAATAAACGAAGGAGACAAAAACATACAATGGGGTAAAGACAGTCTTCTCAATAAATGGCGTTTGGAAAATTGGAGAGATGAATGCAAAAAGTGAAACTAGACCATCAACTTATACCATACACAAGAAAAAACTCAAACTGAGTTAAAGACTTAAATGTTAGACTCAAAACCATAAAATTCTAGAAGAAAACATAGGCAGTAAAATCTCGCACATTTCTCAACAATATTTTTTTTCTGACATATTGCCATGGACAAGGGAAAGAAAAGAAAAAATAAATGATGGGATGGCACCAAACTAAAATTTTCTGCACAGCAAAGGAAACCATAAACAAAATAAAAAGACAACCCACTGAAAAAAAGAGAACATATTTGCCAATGATATATCTGATAAGGGGCTAATATCCAAAACTCATAGAGAACTTACAAAATTCAACAACAAAACAAAAATAATTCAATTAAAAATGTGCAAAGGACCTGAATAGACACTTCTCCAAAAATGACATACAGATGGCATTATCACCAGAGAAATGCAAATTAAAACCACAATGAGAGCCCAGACCTGGCGGTTCAATTGGTAGAACATTGCCCTGTGCACGAAAAAGTTGTGGGTTTGATTCCCAGTGAGGGTACATACCTAGGTTGTGGGTTCAGTCCCCAGGTGGGGTGTGTACAGGAAGCAATTGATCAATGTTTCTCTCTCACATTAATGTTTTTCTCTCTCTCTACCTCTTCTTCTCTCTCTAAAATCATAAACATTTCTTGTGAGGATTAAAAAAAACTGTCTAATATATAATGCTGAATGTATAGGTTTGTACATTTATTCAATCAATTCACTTGTATAATTTTGTTCATTCATTTATTGTGTACCACTATGTTTGATATAAAGAACATGGGTTTTACTATATTAGGCAGATCTGAGTTTGGATTCTAACTTCAACAGTTAATAGGTAATCTTGAGTAATACATTTAGAAATAAATAATTCATTTTGTAACTCACTGTGTAAAAAGAGGATCAGAAAATGCATTACTAGTTCTGTCTCTAAGCAACATTCAAATCTAAGGTAAACAGCAATAGATGATCTTATTAACCTTATCTATAAAGAAAGTTTTGTCCAGAATGATTTTCAAGACTCTTCTTAGTTCTAAAATTCTATAATTAACATCAAATTCAGTTTCACATGTCAAAACTGTGAGTGTATTTTGGGATCTCTCCCTCTGTGTGTATATGTGTATTTACAGGCAGGTAGTGATTCATATAAACTCATTCTTTTTTATATCAGTCCCAGAAAATATCACTGGGACTCACTGGCATCTCATGAAACAGGCCATTTATACTCAAAGAGATTAGCATCTTGCACATGGCCCACAGTCCCTGCATATTCTGAGTATATCAACCATGCCCACTGAAAGTCCTACATGTTTTTCTGCCTAGAACTTTCAGCCCTTCTTTGCATCTTGTCCTTACCTGACTTGCCTTTAACTGACTCTTTCAAATGTCAGTTTAAATTTTATTTCATCACAGAAACCTTCCTAAACCTCTCCCCACCTCTATTCCCAACCTAATTTAGGCTTTCTCATGATAGGGACTTTTAGCCTATATGGAACTCATCACAACTATAACTCAATAATAATTTTTATCATTACTCAACCTAGGTCTATAAAGGCAGAGTCATTATCTTAATTGTATCTCTAGTACCTTCCACTGCGCCAAGTTTATAGTGAGTACAGAATAGATATTTGTTGGATTAGATGAATGAAAATTACTATCAAATGCAAGCTTGGGTATCTGATTCCAACTTCCAGATCCCCCTACTCGACTCTTGTGACCAGAGAAAAGAACTTAAGCCTCAGAAATGTATCCTGTACAACAAAGACTTACCAATATGTGCCATGAGTTTGGATCACAGTCTTTCTTTCCCTGATGTCCTGGGAATCATACATTAAATATCTTGGCCAGCATCTCAAACCTCAGCTGCCTTCACTGTTCTTTTAGTGACAAACTCATTCATCTTTTGATGATTTGGATACGCTGCAATGGCTCTGTTTTAGATAATTGATTACAACATAACCTTAAGGACATTCTGGAGTTATGAGCCAAGCAAGGCATGGGAATAATTCCAGACTCTGTCACTGTAATTAAAGGAGTAATTCTCTAAGGATAGAATTCATGATTCCCAGGCTGGGGATAAAACTGGCATTTGACTAGGGTTCATGGATAATGTAAAAATGAAAGCCAACATAAATCATCCCTTTATTTGAAAATGAACAGTATTTCCAAGCAAATAAACCATGCATTCGTAAATGACTTAAAGTGCCAAATAATTTGTAAGCTTTTCAAATCTTTGTAAACAATTAAAGGCCCTGATATTTCATAGGTACTCAATCAATGTTTCGGAATTATAGATTGACTGAAATAGTTAAGAGAACTATTTCTCTACTGTGTATTCCTTATTGATACTCAGGGCTTATAGAAAGTCTATTGATTTAATTCAAAATATTGAATGAGAAGGATAAATAGGATTAAAAAAAGAAAAAGTGTGATAGAGAGTTCTAGTCAAGATGGTGACACAGGGAAACACTGCTCACCTTTTCACACAACCACATCAAAATTCCAACTAAATCATAAACAACCATCACTCAGAAATGTCAGAAATCAAGTTAAATGGAAGTCTGACAACTATGGAATTAAAGAAATTACATCTAGCCTGGCTGGTGTAGTTCAGTGGATTGAGCGCAGGCTGCAATCCAAAGGGTTACTAGTTTGATTCCCAGTCAGGGCACCTGCCCGGGTTGCTGGCCAGGTCCCCAGTGGGGGCCATGTTAGAGGCAACCACACACTGATGCTTCTCTCCCTCTATTTCTCCTTTCCTTCCCCTCTCTTTGAAATTAAATAAATAAAATCATAAAAAAAAAAAGAAATTACATCTATATAGACTGGTAGGAGGGGCAGAGACATAGAATGGGCTGGTTCCACATCCATGTGTGGTAGATAAAAATTCAGAAAAAGTGTCTCAAAAGTGAGAAGTCCCAACCCACACCAGCACCCTAAGCCCAGGGTTCCAGTGCCAGGAAGATACAGGAAGATAATTCCCCGTAAGTTCTGGCAGCAAAAACCAGAGAGGATTGACTTGGTGGAAGAAACTGCTAGAATGCCAAGCAGTTCCTCTTAAAGAACCCACATGTGGACTAACCTCGTCAGACTCACTCCCTCTGAGCTCCAGCACCAAGGTAGGAGCTTGGAAAACATCAGTAGCATACAGAGAAGGACTGAAAGTGTCTGGTATCAAGGCAAGACCTGCTGGACAAAAAGGTGGGCAGAAGCCATTGTCCCTTTTCTGAACCCTCACCCAACAGAGCCACAGAGCTGTCAGGCTAGTGCCACATTTGAGACTCCATCAACTTGCCTAAAACTGTTTGCCCTGTCCTAGAGATACCCTGAGACTCCAAACCACCCAACTTACATATATTAACAGTGGCTTTTCCATATGAATGGCTGGCATTGGCTTATGCTTGACAACCTACTAAATCCTTTCAAACAAGCAACAGCTGGCTTCAGTGAGGCCTCAGCCCCCTTACCTCTTGCTAATTAAGTGACCCTGAGCCAGCACTATCAGCAGCTAGCCTACATTCGCAGGTTGGCTTTGCCTGGGAATCTCCAAACCCAGCACAAGTAGCAGCCATCTCGGATTGCTTTATAGCTCAGGCAGGCCATCCTCGGACAAATCAAGGTGGGGACTAACCTAGATCTGCACCACCCAGGAAACTCTGGAGCCTGTGCCCCAGTGGATGGCTGCAGACCATGTAGGAGTACCACCATCTTGCCATTGCACAGCTGATCCTCCACAAAGGGTGGAGGTTGGTGGTCAGTGGTCACAGGCTCTACTATATTAGTCCACACTACCAAGACAGGAGTATAGAAGCTCTATTTAATACATAGAAACAAACACAGGGAAGTTGCCAAAATGAGGAGACAAAGAAACATGGCCCAAATGAAAGAACAAATAAAAACTCCAGAAGCAGAACTAAACAAAATGGAGATAAGTGATCTATCAGATGCAAAATTTGAAACACTGATTATAAGGATGCTAAAGGAACTTGGGATTTCAACAGCATAAAAAAGATCCAGTCAGAAAAGAAGGATACACTAATTGAATTAAAGAGCAATGTGCAGGGAAACAATAATAAAGTGAATGAAGACAAGAGATAAATCATGATTTGGAACATAAAGAAGCAAAGACAATCAATTAGAACAAGAAGAAAAAAGAATCCAAAAAAATGAGGATAATGTAAGCAGTTTCAGGGATAGCTTAAAGAGGTCCAATATTCTCATAAGAGGGGTGACAGAAAGAGAAGAGAAAAAGCAAGAAACTGGAATCAATTTAAAAAATAATGAAAGAAAACTTCCCTAATTTGGTTAAGGAAATAGACGTGCAAGTCTAGGAAGCACAGAGAGTCCCAAACAAGAAGAATGCAAAAAGGCTGACTCCAAAACACATCATAATTAAAATGGGAAAAGTTAAATATAAAGGGAGAATATTTTTTTCCACATTTGTTATTGTTGTTTGAGTATAGTTGTCTCCATTTTCCCCCTACCACTCCCCCTACCCCAGCCATCCCCACTTCCTACCCTTGATCCTACCCTCCTTTGGTTTTTTACATGTGCCTTTTATACATGTTCCTGAAAACTCTTCTCCCTTTCCCCTCCATTATCCCCTCCAACCTCCCCTCTGGTTACTGTCAGTTTGTTCTCTTTTTTTTTTTAAAGATTTTATTTATTTTATTTTTTGAAAGAGGGGAAGCGAAGGAGAAAGAGAAGGAGAGAAACATCAATGTGTGGTTGCCTTTTGCACACATGCTACTGGGCACCTGGCCTACAAACCAGTCACGTACCCTGATTGGGAATTGAACCTGCGACCCTTTGCTACACAGGCCCGTGCTCAATCCACTGAACTATACCAGTCAGGACGGTCAGTTTGTTCTGAATTTCAATGTCTCTGGTTCTGTTTTGCTTTTTTGTTTATTTTTTTTATCAGGTTCCACTTATAGGTGAGATCATATGGCATTTGTCTTTCATCACCTGGCTTGTTTCACGTAGCATAATGCTCTTCAGATCCATCAATGCTGTCACAAAGGGTAGGATTCTTCTGTGTAGTATTCCATCATGTAAATGTACCATAGTTTTTTGATCCATTCATTTACTGATGGGCACCTACTTTGCTTCCAGCACTTGGTTATTGTAAATTTTGCTGCTGTGAACATTGGGGTACATAGGTTCTCTTGGATTGGTGTTTCAGGGTTCTTAAGGTATAATCCCAGCAGTGGAGTTGCCAGGTTAAAATGCAGTTCCATTTTTAGTTTTCTGAGGAAATTCCATACTGTTTTCCACAGTGGCTGCACTAGTCTGCATTCCCACCAACAGTGCACTAGGGTTCCCTTTTCTCCACATCCCTCTCCAACACTTGTTGTTTGTCGATTTGTTTATGATGGCCATTCTCACAAGTGTGAAGTGGTACTTCATTGTGGTTTTAATTTGCATCTCTCTGATAGCTAGTTGTGCTGAGCATCTTTTCATGTCTCTGGGCCTTTGAATAAAGGGAGAATCCTAAAAGCAGCAATAGAAAAGCAGTTAGTTACTTACAAGGGAGTTCTCATAAAACTGTCAGCTGATTTCTCAAAAGATACTGTGAAAAGTCATGAAAAGCAGGAACCTACAGCCAAGATTGCTCTGCCCAGCAAAGCTGTCATTTAGAGGAAGGGTAGATAGAGTTTCCCAGAAAAGAAAAAACTAAAGCAGTTTATCATCACCAATCCATTATTATATGACATGTTAAAGTGACTTAAGTAAAATAAGATCTAAACTATAAATAATAAAATGGCAATAAATACATATCTATCAACAATTGAATCTAAAAAGAAAATAAACTAAGCAACAAGAACAGAAACAAAATAATGGATATGGAGAGTGTTTTGATGGTTGTCAGATGGGATTGTGGTGTGGGGGAATGCATGAGGAGGTGAGAAGATTAAGAAGTACCAATAAGCAGTTACAAAAGAGCCAGGGGAATGTAAAGTACTATATAGGAAATGGAGTGGCTAGAGAACTTATATGCATGACCCATGGACATGAACAATGGTGGTAGGATTGCCTGAGGGAGTGGGGTGGTGCCGCGTAAAGGGGGGCAAAGAGGAAAAAATTGGGACAACTGCAATAGCAAAATAAATAAAATATATTAAAAAATAAAGAAACAAAGTCCAAGACATGTAAAAAGGTGGTGAAAGAGTGTTAAACATTTCTAATCCCCAACAATAAAACTAAATACATCAAGTGACTAGGCTGATGATGGCGAAGTCCCTGACACACAATGTATCTGTGCTCATTCATTCATTAAAATGTGATCCTGACTTACCTTAAACTCATGATAGCTCGAAAATTAACTCTCAGGACTTCATCTCTTCCCGACCTGAAAATAAAATAATAACAACTAAAATGGAGACAAACAGTAACTAAAGTATAGCTACACTCAAACACATGATGAACTTTGGTGACACAGAAATGCCAAAATGAGAGACTGGCTTGGCTCCAGATCCAAAAATTAACAGAGACAACTGGGCATTAGCTCATACTGAAACTAATGAAACTAAATTCAACCAAATAAAAATAACTGTTAATCCTGTAACTATAATGTATAAAAATTAATCTGAAATAAAATGGGCTAAAGAAATCTGTCCTAGAAAATCTTTCTAAATGATATTTATTCGGGTTTATAACATTTATATTAAAATGCTTGGTTTAAAGCACCCCCAGGGTTAAAACACTTTAAGGTCATAGAAGTTATTCAAGACATTTTTAGAAGTTAAATTAAATGACCTCTAAAAACTTTCACTTCTGAAAACTTGTTTTTCCTATTTCCCATTATTCCGATTAAATGTTTCTTGTGGGATATAAAGGCAACATTCCTGTACATTTATAAGCCAAGGCATTTTATTTTTAAACTTTTGCAGCTGAGTGGGTGAGACTTGAACACACCTGATCTTTAAGGAAATTATAAACATATGGGATTTTACAGTAAAGTTTCTCAAACTTAGATTGCTATAAAGTCAACAAAAATTATTTAAAATAGAAAAAGTAACATCACAGAAATGAAGTTACAACATAAAGTAACTACATTTAGAAAAATGTTATATTTTTTATCAGATCACAGTTATCTCTTATTTTGTCTAAATTGTTCACCCTCAGGAAAGAAAATGAGAATGTTTCAACCTCATAAAGAAACACCACTGCTTAGGCAGCCTTAGTTTTCCCTGCTGGGGAGATCCAAGGTGAGTGATTCAATCAAGCCAGCACCAAGGCCCAGCTATGATCCTGTTGTAGAAGAAACAAATGCCCAAAAATATGAGTTCTTCTCAGATTGGCTACAGTAGGAAAAACATTTTCCTTCCACATGAGAATTGACATTTCTAACTATTACCTGTGCCCAGGAAGTCATTGATTAAATGCTGTGCTGGTTCTTGGGAGAAGAAAAAGGAGATTGACCTGGAGGGAAATGCTAGTCATTTTTCCCATTTCATGTCAAAGGTTAATGGATACGAAAGAACATGCTTAAAATAACTTCTTTTGTACTTCATAAGAAAAGAATAGCCTCACTGAAAATGAATATGTTCTGTGGCCTTATGTTTTTGGGATGCCTTTTTAGACTTGTCAACCTACCATCTTCCATGTGAGACTCTTCTTATCTATCACTCCTGTATCATATTTGTGATCTGTATCCTTTTTTATACACAGTATAAAATTAAACTCCTGAGTGAGCATACTGTTTGTAGGGTACTTTTTTACTCCTCACCTGAGGACATTTTCTTCATTGCTTTTTGAGAGCGAGAGAGAGGAGAGAGAAAGAAAGAAGGAGAGAGATGTGAGAGAGAAACATTGATGTGAGAGAGAAATGTCAACTAGCTACCTTTTGTACACACTCCAGCGAGGGATCCAATGAGAGATCCAGCTCACAGCCTGGGTATGTGACCTTACCAGGGATCGGAACTGCAACCGTTCAGTTTGTAGGACGATGCTCCAACCAACTGAGTCACACTGGCCAGGACATCATATGCTAGGTTCTTATATAGAAGTTGTTACTTAGGTAAGAATTAGACTTATAGTCATGTTATGTGTGTAAGCAAAGACGCTGCTGGTTCACAATGGCCAGGACATCTCAGTATGTCCAGAAGCTCTCCTAAAGCAAAGCCTTGTTACAAAGAATATCAAACCAATGGGGATAGTAAATGTGAAGGTAAATCTCCTTAAATAAACCTTTCATGGAAAGTTAGTGGATATCTTCAGGTACTCAGACAATTGGCTCATATGGCTAGACACCAGTAACTATTAAGTTTAAAAGCAAAATGTTCTGTAACTAAAAATACTTCAAAAAGAATCAAAGACGACATCTTTCTTATCTTTGCATCTCCTACAAAGAAAAACTACCACCATTATAAGCACAGTATAGATTACTAGTATTTATTATATGACTAGGTGGTTTATTAGTAATACTGCATCTGGTTGCAAGAAATGGAGAACCTGACAAAATATGGCCTAAGCAAGTAGCAAAAAAAGAAAAAAAAGTCCTCAAAAAAAAAAGTCCAGAAAGAGCTAGCTCACAGTTGATCTGTCAGTTCCATAATTCCATAATGATAGGTGGGTATCTTCTATTTCGTTGTTCCATCCCACCATTCTCAGTTTTTGGCTTTCAGATTCATGATGTCAAGGTGCTGGCAGCAACACTGGGTATTATAACAATGTTCCAGTCTGGAGGAAGTAAAAGCAAAGTGTAAAGGAGAAAGTGACATGTGTCAACTGAGTCTGTTCCTCTTTATGTGGAATGCAATAACTTTCCTAGAGGTCCTAACAAACACTTTCACTTACATTTCACCTGCTAGAAGGGGGTCTCCTCACCAAACAAGCTGTCATCTAGGGAAATCAAGATTTTATTCACACCTATTGTCTCTTTACAAAGGAAATTGAATAAATACAGGCAAAATAGATACAAAGTAGGCAGTTAACAATAGTTATCATAAAGAGAGAGAATTTCCAGGTATAAATTAGTGATAGCTAAGTGGTCACAGACTGGAGGAGCATACCTCTGCATGGCACAGAAGCCTCTTCATCATCTAGTCTCAGGAGCTCAAATATACCTGCCTTTTTTTTTTTTTTTAAGATTTTATTTATTTTCCAGAGAGAGGAGAAGGGAGGGAGAAAGAAAGGGAGGAACAGCAATGTATGGTTGCCTCTCAAATGGCCCACACTGGGGACCTGGCCTGCAACCCAGGCATGTGCCCTGACCGGGAATCGAACCAGGATCGTCTGGTTCCCAGCCTGTGCTCAATCCACTGAGCTACACCAGCCAGGGCTATACCGGCATTTTATTGAAGAAATCATGTATGTGATGCTGTCACATATGCTTCCTTGTACCTGAAATACCCATTTCTTCTTTGTTTATTCATAAAGCTCTTTACCATCACAACTCAGTTAAGGTATCATCATATCCACATGCAAGTTTTATCCTGCTCTACCAGAAATAGTTTGTTGATGGCCCATTAGAAAGGGAAGCTTATTGAGGACAATAACTGTCTTTTTTACCTTTGTATTTTAACTCTCAGACCAATACCATCATAATTTACTTGGTTTATATTTCACATCTGGAGTGCAGATAGTATACATTTCTAGCTAGTGTGCATGAATACATGGCCATCTCATAATGTATTAGGGCTAGAGAACCAACAAGAAGGACTCACATCTTTCTCACTACTTTTGAAACAGTTCAAATACCTGGGTAAACACTAACCAGTTTCCAGCTTTATACAACATCATAAAGCAAAGTTCACAAAATCAATACTTGGTGGGTATGAAAGGTAAATAAATGTACAGAAAGATTGAGTCCCTGGAATTGGAGCATTGAGTGCAGTGATGAACAAGTAGATACACATCACACCTAAAGATACTCAAGTGCAAGAATGTTTAACAACATTCTGGCCACAAAAACCTCACCTGTGGCTGAATTTGAGCAGTAGGACAACAGTAGTCAACATCTGGAAAATGACATAAGAATAACAGCCCAGAATTCTTTAAAAAGAAGTCTTCCTACTCTCATCAACCACATTTTAGATACTCTCAGAAATCACCTATTTAAAAATGCTTACTTTTACTTAATGCAGAATCTTGGTAAACTCTCTACAAACAATTAATTATAAATCATGTATCTAGGTCACTGAATTTATTTTATCCATTATAAACAATGGTTGGGTATGAGGCAACTAAATTTTTAAATTTAGGTATTTGCCAAATAATTTGAGATAAAATAAAGGTACATGAATGATTTTTGTTGACTACGTGAATAAATGATGTTAAGACTCTGATGTTGAAAGCAGTGTCGGTCATACACTAATTTTACAGAAGTCTGTGATGTCTCTTAAGTACTGATTTAGTTGTTGACTAAATATGAGTAAATAAATGAATCAATGGCTTTTTGTTTAAGCCCACGGTGGTCACACATTAACTAACCTAACATAAGTTTGTGGTACCTGTGGAGGTTTAAACTGATGCTTCCTTTCTTCACCTCTCCCTTTAGCAGCTCTCTCTCATGGTCTCACTGGGTGTTGAGAGTGACCATGCATCCCGTCCCTGGACTTTGAATTCAGCTGTCTGATTTGCTTTGCTTGGCCAATGGCATAAAGACAAAAATTACAATGTGCCTGTTCTGACTCTAGAAGTTAAAAGTCTTGAGTGTTTTCACTCTGTTATTTTATTTATTTGTTTGTTTTATTTAATTTTTTTATATCTCTGATACTTACAGGGGGAAAAACTAATACTTGGAGATTTGGTTAGTTTAAGAAGGGATAATGGGGGGAAACAGGGCAAGGACCATCAAGGAACATGTATAAAGGACACATGGACAAAGCCAAAGGGAGCAGGTTCGAGGGTAGGAGGCAGGGTGGCATGGAATGGGGGAGCTTGGTGGGGGAAAATGGAAATAACTGTACTTGAACAACAATAAAAAAGATACTTGTTTAAAAAAACATAAAATAAAATAAGCATCTCTTTTCTGCTTTTAATTTAGATTTTAATGAAACTCTAGCCACATTTTAAAAAAGTCTTCTGTAAATATTGAAACTGCAGTCCCATTAAAGACCCAAATATAAGTTTTGTTTCCTACTGAAATTTCATGTGAAGCTTTTTACATGAACTTTATTATTTGACAATCGAGATATGAAAAATAATTTTAGAGAATATATGAAAAATTAATACATCTAATTCATTCTACATTTTTTATTCTAAAAATACCAATGACCTTTAAATATTCTATAATTCTATATTCTTGTGAAGAAAAAAGGCATTAATTTATCTCTTACATAAAGGATATGTTTCCATTGACAACTTTGATTCAAAAATAATTTACGAGGGTAATGGAATTAGTATTCTCTGAGACAAGTTCAATAAAAGCATTGTTCATGAGCTTTTTACTTCATTCCTTATGGTAAATTACTGACTAAGCAATGTTATTATTGTTCTGAAATGATAAAATTGAGGCTCAGTGAGTTTAAGTTGCTCTAAATCATGCAATAAAAAATACACAAGTAAGATTTGAAACCAGTGCTGTAAGACACCAAAGCTTTTGCTGATTTAGTTGTACTACATCATGATGTCAGAAAATGAATTAGGTATTAAAAAAATAATTTGATGTTAAAATAATTTGAAACATGCTAGAAGATATATAATCTCCATCATAAAGCTTTTGGAAAGAGAAATGCTTTAAAAATGAAAAATTTTGAGAACTTCCAACCTATGTTGAGAAGTGAAGAAGAGAAGAAGGCATTAATTTGGGGGCTCTGATCTAGGACAATAAAGCCCCTAGTCCATGATGATGGGACACACATTCCACATCCTCAGAAGTTGACAAAGAGAATCTTTCAGCTATAAAGTCATGTTTCATGGTGTAGGAGACAAGATGACTTTAGGTGATGCAGAGATGTAGCCTTTATGACATTTAATCATCTAGTTGAAGAAGAAATATGTTTCTATAATATTTTATAAAACTAGAATATATAGAAGAAAAAATTAAAAATATTTAGGAGTACAACTCCATGAATACTCACAAAGTGAATCTTCCAGTGTAATCATCAACTGAATGGAGAGTAAGAACATCACCACCACCTAAAAGCTTAAGTGTGTGTACTCTCACAATCTTTTACTCTTCCTTCTTTTCTAAATCAAATACGGACTTCTGAATCCACAAATTAACATTCCCTGTCCTTGAACTTCACTTAAATGTATAGATCCTTTTGGAATTTTTCATGTACAATGTCATTGTCTGGAAATAATAGCAGTTTATTTCTTCTTTTCCAAGTTTTATATATTTTAATTTTCTTTTCTTTATATATATACATTTTCCCAGCTTTATTAAACTGGCTGTGTGATTAAGTAAAATATTAAGTACAAGTGGTTATATGAACTATTTTTCTCATATTTTATCTCATCACTTCACCATGAGGTATGATTGGTGTTATAGTTTTTTTTATTTTTTTTAATATTTTATTGATTATATTATTACAGTTGTTCCAATTTTCCCTCTTTGCCCCTCCACCTGGTACCCCATTCCAAGCAGCAATCCCTCCCCCTTAGTTCATGTACATGGGTCATGCATATTGGTTCTTTGACTACTCCATTTCCTATATTGTGCTTAATACCCCACTGTGTACTTTGAACATATCAATTTGTACTTCTTAACCCCTGTACCTTTTCCCCTTTTCTCCCCCTTCCACCTCCTAGCTGAAACCCTCCAAATGATCTCCATATCTATGATTCTATTCCTGTTCTGCTTGTTTGCTTTTTGTTTTTAAATTCAGTTGTTGATAGTGGTGAATTTATTGCTGATCTTCTTTTTTTTTATATAATTCCCTTTAACATTTCAAAATAAAGGCTTGGTGATAATGAACTCTTTCAGTTTTATCTTGTCTAGGAAGCACTTTATCTGCCCTTCCATTCTAAAAGATAGCCTTGCTGGATAGAGTAATCTAGGTTGTAGGTTCTTGCTTCTCACTATTTTAAATACTTCTTGCCAGTCCCTTCTAGGCTGCAAAGTTTCCTTTGAGAAATCAGCTGACAGTCTTATGGAAATGCCTTTGTAGGTAACGCTCTGCTTTTCTCTCACTGCCTTTAAGATTCTTTCTTTATCTTTAACCTTTGGTATTTTAACTGTGACATGTCTTGGTGTGGTCTTCTTTGGGTCCATCTTGCTTGGGACTCTGTGCTTGCTGGACTTGTATGTCTATTTCCATCACCAAATTAGGGAAGTTTTCTTTCATTATTTTTCCAATGCTTTGTTTCTTGTTCTTCCTTTTCTCCTTCTGGCACCTCTATCATTTGGATATTGGTACATTTGAAGATGTCCCGGAGTATCCTTATTTTTTTTTTTTATTGTTTTTTTCTTCTTGCTATTCTGACTGAATGTTTTTTTCTTCCTTATGTTCCAAATCATTGATTTGATCCTCAGATTCATGTCCTCCATTTTTGGTTCCCTGTAGATTTTTCTTTATTTGAATTATATAACCTTCATTTCTCCTGGGTCTTTTTTATGCTGTGGAAGTACCCAAGGAGTTCCTTGGGCATTCCAATAACCAGTGTTTTGAACTCTGCATCTTATAGGTTGATTATCTCCATTTCATTTAGATCTTTTTCTGGAGTTTTGTTCTGTTCTTTCATTTGGGCCACATTTTTTTGTCTCCTCATTTTGGCAGCCTCCTTTTGCTTCTGTGTATTAGGAAGAGCTGCTTTGACTCCATCTTAGTAATGTGGTCTAATGTAGAAAAGTATACCTGTAACTTTTATAGGGCAGAGCCTTAGGTAATTTCCAGGGCCAAGCAACCCATGTCACTTCTCTGTGTTTCTGTGTGGGGGAGGACTTGGAGAGGGGACAATGGCATTAATTGGCCTCTGGAGTTTTGCCAGGAAGAAGCTTTCTCCCAGCACTTACCCTGTTGCCAGTCACTTCAGTTTCTCCCTGTATGCCACTGGTGCTCTTCCAGCTATTGCCCTGGTGCTGAATCCCAGAGGGGGTGAGTCTGTGTAAGTCCTAAGTCTGTTGCAGGCCCTTTAGGATGAGTTTCCTGAGAATTCCCCAGTTTCTTCCACCACCTCAGCCACCTCATTTGCTGTTTGCATCTTCTCCCTCATGTTCTTTACTCTCTTTGTTTTGATTGATGTTATCAGTCATTTATTAACCTCTTTTTTTAAGTGTCAACTTTAGGTTTTGGAGAATGTGTCTATTAGTTTTCGATTTTATTAGTTTTCCTTTATTAATATTACTTATTTCTTTTTATTTTAGTTTGATTTAATATTTTCCTTTTTTTAGCATTTTTAGAGACATACTTAGATTATGATTGTTCAGCCATTCTGCTTTTCTAACATACATCTATGTATAAGAACATTCCCATAAGTCCTAATTCAGCTATATTCTAAAAATTTTGATATGTCACAGCTTCATAATATTTTTTTTTTGTCTTTTTAGGTTACCCTAGGATAATCCATGCATCATTTTTAAATGTATTCCATAATTTTAAAATATATGGTAATTTTTCAGTTATCTTTTTGTGATATATTTCTAGTTTAATTTCAAAGAGGTAAAAAACACAATCTAAATTCTTTCAATTCTTTGAATTTTGTTGTGGCTCACTTACTGGATTAGGCAATGATCAATTTTGTAAATATTCCATACTTACTTCAAACCACTTGGATATTTTTCCAGTTGGTTGCATTGTTTAAAATATATTGATTAGATCAACCATTATTTATTGTGGTATCTATATATTCTATGGTCTTAATAATTTTTGTCAGTAAGTTCTATGAGGTCCTGTGAGAGTATGAGTGGAGATCCCCCCCAAAAAACAGAATTATATTCTGGAGAGTGGGTCCCTGTTTCCCCCACTAAGTGAGTGTTCTAGGAACCTATCTGTATCAATGTACGAGCTGGCATTGTTGTAAGAGGCTTTATTTTGCTTCAGTGAAATTTTTTTAAGTTTCTTTCAACACATTTTTCAATGTCATGTGGATGGTTTATGAGCGCACCTGCCCACATTATGCTGACTCTTCAGCCTTTTTTGACCAGAAAACGGCATGACTCCCATGTTCCACTTTCCCTATTCACTTTATCTCTCCCTGAGAAATTTTTTTTGGATGAAAAAATCCAAAAAGATATCCTCAAAGAGAAATATTTTGCTGATGTGGAAGAGGCAGAGAAAATGGCAGAAGCACTAAAAGACATCAAAAGTGCAATTAAAAAACTGTTTTGAGCAATGAAAAAAAAAATCTCGATAGGTATGTTGCAGCAAATGGAAAGTACTTTGAAGGTGACTAAGTTTAAACATGTAAGAATAAATACACATTTTTTATGAATAAATTCAATTTTGCGGGCCCCCCTTATATCATATCTCCCACTATAATAGACAATTTGTCCACTTTCCCTTTTATTTCTGTTCTCTCTCATTTTATGTAATTTAGAGGTATGTTTTTGGGTGCATGTCAGTTTATTATCATTATTTCTTTCTTTTGGATTGACAAATATCATTGAAAAATATTGCTGCTTATTTCCAGTAATGTTACATGAGCTGTTTAACTCACAAAAGCATGTAGGAATCTACCCCAGAGCCTCTATCCTTCTCAAAATTTCTTAGCAACACTACTAATTCCCTAGTAGTCCTGGACCCTTCCACCTGCCCTTATACATTGTCAGAGCTTATTCATCCTGACCTTCTTCAACTATCCTACAGGATCATATGGATGGAGGGGGAGGTGTTACACTAAATAGCAAAGCAGGAACATGCATAATAGCCTCCAACCAGGATCTTGTGCAGGGATCAGACCTTTTCTTGCTGTAATATTCATATTTTAAGTAGTATTTATTCTCCAAGTCTGTAGACATTTTTGTTTGGAATTCTTACTCATCTATTATTCCGCCTTCTTTTTATTTACATTATACACATAGGATAAAGTGAAATTGAGTTGATTGGATAATGTCTCAACATTCCTGATAAATTTGTTTTATCTGATTTCCCAGGCTCTCTGCTTCTTAAAAGACATTTTCAGTATTGTAGGATAAAAAGTTTGTATGCTACTGAGTGATCCCTGGTTGATCCTACAATGTTTTTTCAATTTTTGCAAATTCCTATAGATCCCCTCCTCTTTTGAAATGTAGATATCAAATGTGCCACTGAGTTTATGTTAAAACAGTAGGCAAATATTTTTTATGCTAGTAGTAAACACAGTCTCTCTTTATCTGAATTTTTCCACCTATTCTGGCTTAGTATTTTTTTGACATATTACATTATAAATATTTGAAATAGGATCCCAGTTTGAGGTTAAACTTTGTCCATTGTAGGATTCAGCTATGTCTGTATCTGTTTGGGAGAATTATAGGGTAAGTCTTTTTAGGGCTCTAGTTACATAATAGATTGTGAAACTCCTGAAATAAAACTCACTGTGAAGGAAAGAAGAAATCAAATTCACAAGTGAGGTCCAAGGACCATGGGTCCACACTGGAGTAGAGCAGCAATTGTGAACACAGCAGTCTCAGTCGCTTCAATCATCTTCTGGACCAGCCCCCAGGACACATGTATGAAATCAAAAGTATTACATGAATGTTAGTGAAATATAAAAAGAGCTGTTTCACAAAGAATTTGTACCAAAATCTTCAGCAGGGATGATTGCCCGAACCAGCAGTGTCAGTGAGATATGTACTTGTGCATACATCTGCACATTTGATACTGGGCATGTGGAACTTCGTTCCAGAAATGGATGAGCACCAGAAGCAGCTGTGATGACACCTGGCAGGCAAATCAATAGTGACACCTTCGGAGGTATCAACTCCACACTTGTCGCATTACCTATTGCAGCTACGGTAGATGTCATCAGAGTAAACCAAAACAAGAGATGAACAAAAACAGTGTATGCCATGGAATCATCAAGACAGCTGGCCCATGGAGCACAAGGAGACATGTCCTCGGGAATTCTCAGAATGCTCTGGAGAAATGTAAAGGGAATGAAGTTTCTTCTGCGCTGACCTAGAAAACCATAATACTGTATTTATTACATCATATATTTTATTATACTATATACTGTACTGTGTATATTTATTACATATTTATATATTATTTATGTTATATAGTTACATTATATATTATGTATTATATATACAGTATATATATGATGATACACACACACATATACACACCCCGAAGATAACTTCCCCTACACACACATACACTTACATAGCCACTAGGCTGGAGCCACTAAGTAAGTAGTTATGTATGTTTTATATAGTAGGAGATCCAAAATACAGGTCTAGCAGCTTGAAACAATTAAGATAAATATTTCCCCCAAAAAGTTTATTTTAAGAATTTATGCTTTCATATTGGTTAGTTAATGACGAAAAAAGTTTGTTAAATATAAATCATACTGATTTTCATCTGCATACTACCAACATTTAGATGATAAAATTTAAAAGCCATTGCCATGCTTTTTTTATACTTGGGCTAATTTAAAATACAATTTTTAAAAACAAATAAAAGTATAATAAAATAAAAAAGTTTCTTTCTATCATTTGTTATAATATCTTTGACTTGGAGACTGTTAGAATTATAAATATCACACATCTACTGTTAGATTTGATTAAGGACAAAAATTACTATGATCAAACACAACCTGGCTTATCAGAAAGATAGAGGTACTTGGGAGACCCTGGGCATTTACTTTTACTCTTTCCATTGCAAGTACTTTAGCATTTGGCGGGGGAGGAGGAGAGGGGATAAAATGCCAACAACTGTAATTGAAAAACAATAAAATAATAAAAATAAATAATTATTTTTTTAAAAAGATGTTTTTCATGTATAGAGAAATACCAGAAAATAGAGGAAAAAGTTTATCAGAAGGAAAGGTTATTTAATTTGCCCTAACCTACACTTCCTTGTATTTTTATCACTACCTAAACTAATCATTACTAAAACAATTAAACTAGGGACTAGGTACTTCTAGCCAAAACATTGGGTTAATAATTCATGGTAATTAGGTTTCACATTTTTAAGTTTTTTTTTTCTTAAAACATTTTACTTTAGTTTCTCCAAGACAAAAAGAATAGTATTGTATATTGCAGAATTAAAATCATGATGCATTGCTCAAAAAAATTGAAAAGAGGTAGCGATTAATTTTACAAAAACAGCACAGCAGAACTAGAATCATCATAAACACTATGTAATATTAAATTTGATTTTCAAGATAGTGCAAGTCAAAGCATTTGCCCAAATATGTAACAACCACAGACAGTAAAATTCATGTAGTTATCCTATAGCACATACATTCATCACCTTTCCAGATGTGCTCCCCAAATCACTACAAAATGAAAGATCCAAATTGTTTAGGAGGGGCAATATTTCAAAGGGATATACGAAAAAAAGTAGTAGATTCTAATGTGTACTTTCCAAACTTGAGATATGATTTTCAGTAATGAGTAGCCCATGAAATTGTGCTAGAAATGGCCAGTGCAGATACACCACCAACTCTGTGCACAGCCCTCAGAGCCCTGAGGGGAAGCCTAAGGAATCCTCCTCCTCGTGATTGCAAGACAGCAAGCATTTGACTCACAATCACTTTAACACACTATGGAAGTATTCTTCACCTCAGCATAGATTTGACTAGTCATTACATTTTCAAAAACTGGCTAAAAAATATTAAGCTAAATAAATTAACATGATTAACTTCTCTCATAAAATTCTCCAACTGTTTCCCATCTGTTAATTCTATCTATCTAGGAATAAAGGCTCTTAAAAAACAGAATACATGACCTAAATTTTTTTAGCTTTCTAATTGCATTTGACAAGATACAGAGGATATACCAACTCCTTTCTTTATTTTCTCTTTTGTTTTATTTTGTTATTATTATTCTTTAGCCTTTAAGTTAATTTTATTTTCCAAGTATATAATCATATCATTTACAGGTAGTAATAATTTCTTTCATTCCCTTTTTATATAAGTAACATATGAATATATTATCATTGTATAAAAATTTAAACAATTTAGAAATATTTTTAATCACAAACAAGAATCCTTTCTAACTTCCCCAACCATCTTTTCTGAAATGTAACCACCGTTCATCCAAAGCTTTTTCTGCATATTTCCATAAGACTATGTGTAAAACTACCTATAGTTTTGCTTTTTTAGTTTCATATCTGGAATGTACTTTATATAGTATTATTTTTTGTAGTTGTCTTAAATATTTTTGAAAGAATTGCAAACTTAGAAGTTGCAGATACGTGACAAAGAACTTACTTTCCTAAATTAATTGAGAGCAAGTTACTGACCTGAGACCCCATAACCTGTTTGGAAATTCAGTGTGAATTTCCTACATACAGAGATGTTATCCAATGAAATCAGCTAATCAACATCAATACATTAAAACCAACTTATCTGAGACTGCATCTTCATTTTGCCAATGTCTCAATAATGTTCTTTATGGCAAAAGGATCCAGTTCAGCATCATATGTTGCATTTAGTTGTAATGTCTCTCTGGTTTCCTTGGGTCTTTCCTGACTTTCATGACCTTGACAGTTTTGCAGATTACTGGCCAATTATTCTGTAGAATGTCCTTCAGTTTGTGTTGGTTTGATTATTTTTCTCCCTCATGATTAAATTATGGTAATACACAGGAATACACTGGTGGGCATACCAAAGAAGTAAATCTGTTCTTCTCATTTTTTAAATTGAATTTATTGGAATGACATTGGTTAACAAAATTATATAGGCTTCAGGTGTACAATTCCATAATGCATCATCTGTATACTGTATTGTGTTCACCACCCCAAGTCAAGTCTCCTTCCATCACCATTTGCCCTTCAAAACCCTCTTCTTCCTTTGTTTCATAACTTTTTGTAATCCGATTATAATATTGTGAATTACATAAAATGAAAAAAGCATAGAGAAACATGAAAAAAAAAAAAAAAAGAATAGGACCTGCAATCCCACTGCCAGAAAAAGTCTCTGCAAATATCTTGGTGTATTTCTTTGAAGTTCTGTGCCCACCTCTCCAACCACATTTGAAGAAGTTTTCCATTTTTCATTTGTTTGTTGTGTTATTTCTAAACATCTTTTTAATCCTCACCTGAGGATATATCCATTGATTTTAGAGAGAGAAGAAGAGAGAGAAAAAGAAAGGGAGAGGTACACATTGATGTGAGAGAGAAACGTTGATGGTCTGCCTCCCATGTGGTCCACGACTGAAGATTGCAGCCCAGGCATGTGCCCCAACCAGGGAGTCGAGTCTGCAACCTTTTGGTGTACATGATGATGCTCAAACCAACTGAGCTCCCCATCCAGGGCTTGTTTGTTGTGTTTTGTATGCTTGGAATCATACTAAGTTTTTACACATCTCATTAAATATTCTTTGGTTTCATGACTTTATGGATGTATAATTATCCATTTGTGGCACAAACAGCTAGTTCTTTTATGTTAGTGATTCTTTTTGTTTGTTTGTTTGTGATTCTTTTTTTAATTGTTTTTCAAGTACAGTTTTTGCCTATTCCCCCCACCCCAGCACAACACTCCAACACTCCCCACCTCCCTCCCCTGTTTCTACACCCCCCGCCTTGTTACTGTCCATGTGTCTTTTATAATTATTCCTGAAAACTCTTCACCCTTTCCCCCTGAAATTCCCTCCCTTCTCCCCTCTGGTCACTGTCAGCCTGCTCTCAATTTCAGTGTATTTAGTTATATTTTGCTTGCTTGTTCATTTTGTTGATTATGTTCCTGTTAAAGGTGAGATCATACAGTATTTACCTTTCACTCCCTGGCTTATTTCTTTTAAGAGAATTCTTTCCAGTTCCATCCATGCTGTCGCAAAAGGTAGGAGCTCCCTCTTTCTTTCTGCTGCATAGAATTCCATTATGTAAATTACCATAGTTTTTTGATCCATTCATTTACTGATGGGCACTTAGGTTGCTTCCAGCACTTGGCTATTGTAAATTGTGCTGCTATGAACATTGGGGTGCATAGGTTCTTTTGGATTGGTGGTTCAGTGTTCTTAGTATACAATCTTAGCAGTGGAATGGCTGGGTCAAAAGGCAGTTCCATTTTTAGTTTTTTGAGGAAATTCCATACTGTTTTCCATAGTGGCTGCACCAGTCTCCATTCCCACCAATAGTGCACTAAGGTTCCCCCTTCTCCACAACATCTCCCACACTTGTTATTTGTTGCTTTCTTTATGATGGCCATTCTGAATGGTGTGAGGTGCTTTCTTATTGTGGTTTTAATTTGCATCTCTCTGATAGCTAGCGATACTGAGCATCTTTTCATATGTCTCTGGACCCTCTGTATGTCCTCCATGGAGAAGTGTCTGTTCAAGTACTTTGCCCATTTTTTAGCTGGGTTGCTTGACTTCTTAGAGTGGAGTTGTGTGAGTTCTTTATATATTTTGGAGATTAAACCCTTGTCTGAGGTATCATCGACAAATATGTTTTCCCATATAGTTGGTTCTCTTTTCATTTTAATACTGTTGTCTTTAACCAGGCAGAAGCTTTTTATATTGATGAGATTCCATTTGTTTATTCTTTCCTTCATGTATGTCCCTTGCTCTAGGGGACATATCAGTGAAAATACTGTTGCATGAAATATCTGAGATTTTCTGGTCAATGTTCTCCTCTAGTACTTTAATGGTGTCATAACTTACATTTAAATCTTCTATCCACCTTGAATTTATTTTTGTGTATGGTGTAAGTTGGTGCTCAAGTTTGATTTTTTTGCGTGTAGCTGTGTGGCTCTCCCAATACCATTTGTTGAAGAGGCTATTTTTACTCCATTTATGATGCTGCCCCTTTGTTGAAAATTAATTGACCGTAGAGACTGGGGTGTATTTCTGGGCTTTTTGTTCTGTTCCATTGATCTGTCAGTTTTTATGCCACTACCAGGCTGTTTTGATTACAGTGGCCTTGTAATACAGTTTGATATTAGGTATTGTGATCCCTCTTACTTTGCTCTTCTTTCTCAAAATTGCTGCAGCTATTTCGGGTCGTTTATGGTTCCATATAAATTTTTGAAGTGTTTGTTCTGTTTCAGTGAAATATGCCATTGGTACTTTACTAGGAATTGCATTGAATCTATAAATTGCTTTGGGTAGTATGAATATTTTGATGATGTTAATTCTTCCAATCCATGAACACTGTATATGTTTCCATTTGTTTGTGTCTTCCTTAATTTCTTTCTTCAGTGTTGTGTAGTTTTCTGAGTACAGGTCTTTTACCTCCTTGGTTAGGTTCATTCCTAGGTATTTTATTTTTCTTGTTGCTATATCAAATAGGATTTTTTTCCTGATTTCTGTTTCTGATGTTTCATTGTTTGTATACAAAAAAATGCCTTTGATTTTTGGATGTTGACTTTGTATCCTGCTGTTTTGCCAAATTCATTTATTAGGTCGAGCAGTTTTTTGGTAGAGTCTGTAGGATTTTCTATGTACACTATCATGTCATCTGCAAACAATGACCGTTTTGTTTCCTCCTTTCCAATTTGGATGTCTTTTATTTCCTTTTCTTGTCTGATTGCTGTGGCTAGGAATTCCAATACTATGTTGAATAGAAGTGCTGAAAGTGGACAACCTTGTCTTGTTCCTTAACTTAGTGGGAAAAATTTTAGTTTTTACCCATTGAGTATGATGTTGGCTGTAGGTTTCTCATATATGGCCTTTATTATGTTGAGGAATGCTCCCTCTATTCCCACTTTGCTGAGTATTTTTATCATAAGTGGGTGCTGTACCTTATCAAATTTTTTTTGCATCTATTGATATCATATGATTTTTGTCTTTGCTTTTGTTTATGTGATATATTATGTTTATTGATTTGTGAATATTGTATGAATCTCACTTGGTCATGGTATATGATCTTTTTAATGTATTGCTGGATGTGGTTTGCCAATATTTTCTTGAGGATTTTATCATCTGTGTTCATCAGTGATATTGGCCTGAAGTTTTCTTTCTTTGTTGTGTCTTTATCTGGTTTTGGGATTAGGATGATGCTGGCTTCATAAAAAGAGTTTGGGAGTCTTCCAACTTCTTGAGTTTTTTGGAATAATCTGTGGAGGATGGGCGTTAGCATTTCCTTAAATGCTGTGTAAAATTCTCTTGTGAAACTGTCTGGTCCAGGGCTTTCATGTGTCAGAAAGTTTTTGATAACTGTTTCGACTTCATCAGCTGTTATTGGTCTGTTGAGGCTTTCTGCTTCTTCTACACTGAGTTTTGGAAGATTATATTTTTTCTAGAAATTTGTCCATTTCACCTAGGTTTTCAAATTTCTTGGCATATAGTTCTTCCTAGTAATTTCTCACAATCCTCTGTGCTATCAGTTGTAATCTCTCCTCTTTCAATTCTGACTGTGCTTATTTGGGTCCT
This sequence comes from Micronycteris hirsuta, assembly GCA_004026765.1. Classification (NCBI taxonomy): domain Eukaryota; kingdom Metazoa; phylum Chordata; class Mammalia; order Chiroptera; family Phyllostomidae; genus Micronycteris; species Micronycteris hirsuta. The sequence continues at coordinate 42,468 of PVJI01005294.1, read as the reverse complement.
GTCTCTTTTTTTCTTTATGAGACTGCTTAAAGGCTTGTTGATTTTGTTTATCTTTTCAAAAAAACAGCTCCTGGATTCATTGATCCTTAGAATTGTGCTTTTAGTCTCTATGTTGTTTAATTCTGTTCTGATCTTGATTATTTCCTTCCTTCTGCTTGCTCTGGGCTGTTGTTGTTGTTGTCTTTGAGTTCTTGTGGTATAGGGTTAGTTTGTTTATTTGAAATGTTTCTATCTTTTTTAGGTAGGCCTGTGTCACTATGCAGTTCTCTCTCAAGACTGCCTTTTCTGTGTCCCATAAGTTTTGGGTTGTTGTCAGTTCATTTTCATTTGTTTCCAAAAACCTTTTGATTTCTTCCTTGATCTCCTTCTTGACCCGTTCATTGTTTAATAGCATGCTATTCAATCTCCATGAGTTGTAGTGTTTTTGAGTCTTTTCCTTGAGGTTGGTTTCTAGTTTCAGTCCTTTGTGGTCAGAGAAAATGTTTGATATGATTTCAATTTTCTTCAATTTGTTGAGCCTTGTTTTGTGTCCTATCATGTGGTCTATCTTTGAAAATGTTCCATGTGCATTTGAAAAGAATGTATATTTAGCTTCTTTGGGATGAAAGGCTTTATATACATCAGTTAAGTCCATTTGATCTAGGGCATTGTTCAATGCCACAATATGTTTGTTGATATTTTGTTTGGAAGATCTATCCATTTTTGACAGTGGGGTGTGGAAATTCCCTACTATAATTGTGTTGCTGTCACTATCTTTCTTAAAGTCCTCCAAGATTTTCTTTATGTATTTGGGTGCATATATATTACAATGTTTATGTCTTCTTGATGGATTCTTCTTTTTAGTATTATAAAGTGATCTTCTGGGTCTCTCCTTATGGCCCTTTTTTTGAAGTCTATTTTGTCTGACATAAATATTGTTACCCTGGTGTTTTTTCCATCTGTTTGCTTGGAAAATTTGTTTCCAGCTCTTCATTCTCAGTCTGTGTAGGTCTTTTGTCCTTAGGTGGGTCTCTTGTAGGCAGCATATGTGTGGGTCATGCTTTCTTATCCATTCAGCTATTCTACATTTTTTTATTGGAGAATTTAATCCAGTTTTTAAAGTTATTAATGATAGGTGCTTATTCATTGCTCTTTTTTTTTATACCTGTGTTCCTCTCTCTCTCACTCTTTTCCTTCCTTTTCTTAAAGCAGTCTCTTTAGCATCTCTTGCAGAGCTGGTTTGGTGGAGGTATATTCTTTTAGACTTCATTTATCTAGAAAGCTCCTTATTTGGCCTTCCCTGTTGATTGAGAGCCTTGGTGGGTAAAGTAGGCTTGGTTGTAGGCCTCTAGTTCTCATTACTTGGAAGAAACAGCTTGTTCTTATTAAAAACATACACTTCTTTTTTATAGTGTAGAGTGCCAAACATGGACAGTCCTTTTTATAACTAAACTGTGTCACATGACTACATGCCGGCTAATGATGTACATACATAAAAGATAATACCATTTCTGCTTCAGCACACAAGAACCTCCTCCACAAACTGCTACATTTTCTTCTTTCCCTATCTTCCAGTTTGAAATGAAACCCAAAGACAACTAGGAAATCACATGTAGTGAATGGCAAGGCTTCCATCAGCCTGGGTCCCTGAGTGACTGCATGGAGTAGATTCTCTAATACCTCATTCACCTTCTATTTATACATATGTGAGGAATACATCCTACTCTGTTAAACCAATGAAATATGGGGTTTATTTTTAGAACTGCAAACATAATCTTAAATAATACACCATCATCTATAAATAGGACCTGATTTAACTATTTTATTGTTGTTGAAAATTAACTGGTTCTCCATCAACAAAATAAAAATACAACCCATTGAACGGAAGAATACATTTACTGATACAGCTGATAAGTGGCTAATATCTGACATTTATAAAGAATTTATAAAACTCAACACCAAATACATGAACAATCCAATTAAAAATGGGCAATGGACCTGAAGGGACATTTCTCCAAAGAGAACATAAGATGGCCAAGAAATATGTGAAAAGGTGCTCAACATCACTAACCATCAGAAAAATGCAAATTAAGTAAAACCACAGTGAGTTGTCACCTCAGGCTGGTCAGATTGGCTATCATCAATAAATCAACAAACAACAAGTGCTGGTGAGTATGTGGGGAAAGGAGAAATCTTTTTTTTTAAGATTTTATTTATTTATTTTTAGAGAGAGGGGAAGGGAGGGAAAAAGAGAGGGAGAGAAACAGCAATGTATGGTTGCCTCTCACATGACCCTCACTGGGGACCTGGCGTGCAACCCAGCCATGTGGCCGGGGCCGGGAATCGAACTGGGACCCTTTGGTTCCCAGCCCATGCTCAATCCACTGAGCTATACCAGCCAGGGTGGAAAGGAGAAATCTTTTGCAGTGTTGGTGGGAATACAGATTGATGTAATCCCTGTGGAAAACTGTATGGAGTTACGTCAAAAAATTAAAAATGAAACTTTGTTATTACCCAGCGATTCCACTTCTGGGAATTTATCTGAAGAAACTCGAAACATTAATTTGAAAGAATATAAGCTCCCATATGTTCATTGCAGCATTATTTACAATTGTCAAGATTTGGAAGCAGCCCAAGTATCCATCAGTAGATGAGTGGATAAAACAACTATGGTACATTTACACAATGGAATATTACCCAGATGTAAAAAAAGAAAAAAAAATTTACCTTTTGTGACAGTTTTCATGGACCTAGAGAACATTATGCTAAGTGAAATAAGCCAGTCAGAGAAAAACAAATAACATATGATTTCACTCATATATGACCTCTAATGAACAAACTGAATTAACAAGCAAAACAAAGACAGACTCATAAACAGATAGCAAGCTGACAGCTTGGGAGCTGGGGGCATGGTGGTTAGGAGGTGGAGGGACTGAACAAAAAAGAATAAGGACTCTTGTACATGGACAATGGTGTGGGATTGAGGGGGCAGGGAGGATAAAGGGTAATGGAAAAATACAACAAAAAATAAACTATTAAAAAAATTAAGTGGTCCTTAAATTTTTATTCTGCATAGAGTTGTAATTATGATATCTGGCAGGAAATATTTGTGTATAGATGTATTTTCAAGACACATTCTTAGAAAATGTATTATTTGAATAAATGAATATTTTAGGCTACTGGTACATGGAGCCAACTGACCTCAAGAAAAGTCTAAACAATGTACACTTCAACGAGTTATGTGTAAGAATGCCTTGTTCCCTGAATACTCAATCTTTCCCTATCTCTGGTGAATTCGTAAGTGAAAAACAATGTTTTTATTTTTTAATTATACCATCAGGCTATATTTTTCCTTCTGGTTTTTCTTTTCCATTAGATCAATGTATGTTTCCCCATTTATGCTCTGATGTAAGACCAAAATCATTACCCTGCATGTCCTGAGCCAAACTAGACCAAGGCTGCCCACACATCTCAGACTCAAACACTTGTGTGTTATGGTTGTTATTACTCCTGTAGAAAACTTAGCATGCCATATGAGCCTTAGCATCTTTTTTTTTTTTTTGCTGTAGCCTATTTTTACTATTTTGGGGGTACATATTCTTCTGGACTTAGACCAAAGTTTCTGATCTCTATTCTACATCTTCTGCTAGCATAGAAGCATTCACCTGAACTCCAGGCCTTAACATCCTGCCTTGTTCTTGTAGCTCTCTTCCCAGGGGCCATACTCCTGGCCACTCAACTTCAGTGATGCCTCTTCAGTGACGCCATCTCCTGCATCTTTGCAAGTCTTGACACTATCTGGATACGCCTAATGTTTTTATGTTTATTCATTTATTTATTTGTATTTATGAAGTGTCTCCTATGGTTACATTCATGAGAGGTGTTACCATGGCAAACATATGGCATGTTCTCTTCCTTGATAAAGCTTGGAGTGTAGTCAAAGGAGGGAGCAAAGGGATGTCATTAGGAACATATATTAAACAAGAAAACACATTACTAAATATATAATTGTCAAAGATAAAACTAGAAAAGTAACGAGGTTGATTTTATTCAGGTTTTTTTAAATACAGCATTGCACATTCAAATACTGGAGTAAGTCAGCAAGCTTGTTTTCCTTAAAGTTTTATGAGGAAGTATAGACAAGTTGCCCATGGGGTGGTTTGCAGGTGGGGTTATTCCATAGGCAAGGAAGGTTGCAGTCAATTATCTAATAGAAAATGGTTTTCTCTGTGGATAGCTACTTTCAGAATAATTATTTTATAATGAACAGTTCTAATCTTAGTTAATCAATTATGACAAACAGTTCTGATTTTAGCTAGTCAATCATGAGACAAAGAACAGGAAGCTGGATTTTTGTCTTACCTTAGCAGATTCTGGCAAAAGGAGAGTAAAGGATTTATATGTAGTGTTGTCACAGTTTAAATTATAAAAAAAGAGAAAAAAGCTGTAAAAAAATTGGGGTTTTAAAAGGAATTAGCAGAATTTAGTAAAAGTTAGGAGAGGCCTATTAGGGTTGGGCATTTGAAGGCTTTTGGAAAAGCTTTCTAACAACAGAAACAGCAAGGTCAAATTCCTAGAGCAGAGAAAAGCGTGAAATAAATAGTCAAGAAAATTTAAAAGCCAGTGAAGCTGAAGTGTGTATGGAGAAGAACACATATGTATGTCAGCAAGGGTCAGATCATGCAAGATCATGCAGGATATGATAATATGCTCCCCTTTTTATTTTAAGCACAATAAGAAGACACTAAACAGGGCTGAGGGTTGTGGTCCAACTGATGGTTTGGAAAGATGGCTTTAGCTGCCACGTGGAAAACTACCCAGGTCTGCAAGAGGTGCATAGGCAAAGGAAGGGGACTGGTGATGAAGCTATTGTGTAATCTAGATTTTAAAAACATGAAAGCTTGGCTTTGCTGCTATCTATGAACTGATCAGATGCTTTATAGTTTTATTCTGATTGATATTTCACTAGCATTTCCACACCTCTTTGAAGCAGAGAATTTAGGATGCTGGCAATAAATGACCTTGAAGGCCCACTAAACCTAGGAGCTAATTTTTTAATAGTTCCATTTTTACTGTATTTTTCCATTACCATTTATTCCCCTTATACTCATCCTCCTCTTACCCTCCCCAATATCCATACTGTTGCCCATGTCCACGAGTCTTTTTCCTTTTTTGCTCCATCCCTCCATTCCCAAACCCACTCCCGCCCAGAGCTGCCAGCCTGCTCTCTATCTATGAGTCTGGGCCTCTGTTGCTTGTTAGTTCCTTTTGTTCATTAGATTCCACATATGAATGAAATCATATGGTACTTGTCTTTCTCTGACTAGCTTATTCTTAAAATGAGGTAACCTAAACTCAGCTTCTTTCTTTCTACATCAACCAATTGTAGAGGTTGCAATGAGGCTATAATCATACTGGATTTGTTTTCTACTGCCATCTCCAATGTTCAGTCCCACATCATGTCACACCTGTATTATTGTGCAGGTCTTGATGAATCTTGCACACTGTTCCTGAAATAATCATTGTGTAAAAGTTTAATTTTATATCACTATTCTTGACCCAAAAAGCTTAACTATTAGCTATAAAATCAAACCCAAAGTCCTTAAGGATTCTCTTCAAGAGAGCAAACCTATCTTCTTATTAATTTTTTTACAAACTTTCTAGAGCAACAAGAATAGTTCACACTCATTCACACCTGAATATTTCCTTTTCAGTGTTGCTATGGATGGAATGTGCCCTTCCCCCAAATTCAAGATTAAAATTCTAACATCTAATGTAATGTTATTAGGAAATTGGAACTTGGAAGGTAAATAGGTTATGAGGTTGAAATTAGTGCCCTTTGAAGAGAGCTGAGAGTTGCTACCCATCTCTGCTTTTTGTGATGTAAGGATACAACAAGCAGACAGCCGTCTACAACCCAGGATGTGAGCCCTCACAAGACACTAGATATGCTCACACCTTGATCTTTGAACTGTGAGAAATAAATTTCTGTTGTTTATAAGCCCTTTAGTCTACGGTATTTTGTTATAGCAGCCCAAACCAACTATAACAAGTGTATGTTGTGTGTGGGGGGGGGTGTATATTTGTGTGTCTGTGTAGGTATATAATAACTTTTAAAATACTTTTCTACTGATAAATTTCTTTTTTACATTGTTTTAAGGAGAGGCTTAGAGAATCTTTGTAAGAAGGAAGTTCCATCTTGTTAGGTAGAAACAAAGTTATTTTTAACACTGTAGGGTTAATTTGAATATGTATAGAAGGATCTGAAAAGATGTCAAATAGTCGAAAGGATGCAATGTGCTGGAGATGAAGTATTTGTTTCTCAGCTTCAAACTCAGCTTTGCAGGGCTGGAGCTGAAACTGCACACCTCATTTCTGCTTTGTCACCTGGGTCCCTGTTAATCCCTGTGAACAGAGGTGCTTGAGGGTGACAGAAAGGCTGGAGAAGAAAACAGTTGTGCCTTTCTGATTGTTCCCTATTCTTATCACTCTCACAGCACCAATTATTCTTCACCCTTGCCTAGGGCCCTCTTTGCAGGTTTTCTATATCCTAAAACCACCTGACAGTGCCTGAGAGATACCAGCACTTGTCAGGTGGCACCCCCGCCTCAGGGTCTGGACCCCAGTGGTATGGGCCCCTCCTCCAAGACCCTAACATTCATAGTTTCTTCCTGCAGCTCCATTTTCTATGTCCCCTTTGAGCATTTTCAATTATCTGGTAATAGGTTAATAAACCCTGGTGTTAAATTATCTTTCTTAAAATAACTGGTGCAGTTTCTTTCCTAACCAAACACTGAGTGGAAAAGTAGGGAGGTTTTACGACAAGAAGTGACTTTAATTTTTTTTGTTGTTCATTGGTACTGGGTAACAGAATCCATTTACAGATTTCATAAGTGAGACTGACTAATGGACCCACACTGCAATTTTAAGCAGCTTTACTGATCTTGGTTATTATGCAACTCAGTAAACTTTGCATGTGTGCGTGTTTTAGGTAGAGGAAAGGGAGGTGATTAGATCTGTACTGTTCACTAGTTGGTGGACTTGGACCACTTAACAGTCAAAGAAGCACTTGGTCTCAAACCTTGACTACCTGGGTTCAAACCTTCTCTACTTACCTACTCTGTTAACATGGGGTAAGTGACTCAACCTCTCTTTGCCTTATCTGTAAAATGGAGTCAGTAAAAGATTCATAATATTGTACTGAGGATAGATGACATAGTTTATCTTTAAAAATTAGAAATTTACTTGTCCCAAATAAATGCTCAGTACAGTTTTCTGCTCTTACTGTCATTTGCCATGTAATTTACTTCACAATATTTTATTGCTAATGCAGATCAAGTGAAGGTAGGTGTATTTCTCATTACAGTTTGAAAAAGTTCATCTAACATTTTAGCTGAAATCTGACAAATCACCTTTTCTCATTGAACCAAATCCCTATGTGCTTAGGATAAGGTGTGGGAGCTTAATCAGTGCCAGCAGTTCATCTGTGGTCTGAGAGAAAGGCAATGCTTTTATTCTGGGGAGATAATCTCACTGTTTTGATTTCCTTCACCTAGGCAGCATTAGCAAATCAGCAGGGAAAGTATATGAAATACGTGAAGTAATTTTATTTCCTTAAGTATCACATCTGGGTTTGTGACACAAAGTTTACAAAATGACCCAGGTCATTACTGTCAAATTACTTGTGGAAAACTAAGTTTGAATGGGCTGACCAAACTGCCATCAGAACACAAGGCCAAAAGCACGGTCCCAGGTGTGAATCTGTCTAACATTGCCAGCCAGGATAGTCCTCTCCCACATTCCCTTTCTCTCAAGAAAAAAAATTATATGCTAAATGTGATTTCCTCCTAATAGCTCTGATTTATAGAGAAACTCCATGTGGCCTCACTGTGAAGGATCTCACTGCACATTTTAGATTCTTAGAAATACAAATTCAAATACAAACAAGATACCATTTTCAATCATCAAACTGGCAAAAATTAAAAAGATTGAAATAGCAGGAGTTGGCAAGTTTGTGGAATACTAGATTCTCTCCTTCCTTGCTGACAGGTATGTAGACCACTACCAATTTTTGGAAGGTTATCTGGCAATAAAAATATTAAACGGGTCCCAATCTTAGAAGTCATCATTTGCACTTTTAAAATTTTACCATACTGGGAAAAAGCACCAGTACTGAAAAATGTAATTACAAAGACATTGTTTTAGTACATTTTAGAGTGCTAAATTTTCCATAAATAAATAGTAGTTCAATAAACTATGGAACATCTAGATGTTGCTATTGCTATATGTAAACCTGTTAAAACAGAGAGTTTCTGAGAGAGATATGCAAGTTAAATGGAGAATGTGGATTGGAAACTATGTATACCAAAGTTTAGAAGCACAATGAATGGGAGACACCACATGGATATTATTGGCAGTAAACCTGGGTGTGTTTAAGGTGGGGGCCCAGATGGAAAGAGTTATCAGAGTGACTGTTATTTATTTTCTCTGAATATTTGTAGTGTTAAGATTTGTCACAACAGCCATGATTTTCATCTGTAAGTTTTAAATCAAGTATAATAAATAAAAGTTAATAATTTATCATAACAGTTACAAGAACAAAATCTAAGGACTTCCTAAATTTCCACATCTAATCAGGAGATAATTAATGTAATATTTGAATCCAAAGCTGTATGATTCCAAAGTCATCTCAACTGTTCTACCAACACTTCCTTCAGCCTTGTGAAATACACACTTCAAGGGACTAGGTAGAGTCAGTAGTTTTTGGCTGGAAAGAGCATTTCGGCTCTTTTAGAAATCACATCCACGTGAAACCTTTTGTTTCATGTGGGATTCACCTTGCCCACCGGTGAGAAAACAGGCAGAACACATTCAGTCTGATGATGGTCTTTTCTGTAACATTTAACCACAATTAGCCACATCCAATAGTGTCCGGGAATACTGAAATAATGCAACAGCACCATTTGGAGCAGGTATAGAAAATCATTGCCCAGCACTGAGGAGATAATAGGAAAAGACACTGCTCACTGTCATTTCAGTTCATTTTTCATGGCTTCCTTTTGGGCAAAAGAGAAAAAGAAACAAAAAAAAGTAGAGTTTGTGAGGCAGCTCAGCACGTTGAGCCATGAGCTCAGGTACCTGCGACATGTAAACAGCATCTAACCACACACCTGCCAAACCTTCCTTGTGCAGGGGTTAAAAGGGATGATAACTGATGAAGTATATTTTTCCAGTAGTTTGCTTTTTATGCAAATGCTGTCTTGTGGGAAAAGAGAAGCCCATGCTTCATAAGCAGCCTTAGAAGCTGATGAGAAAAGCAATAAACCTCTGTGCAAAGTCCTGCATCGTAACATTCCCCCAGGGCCCTCATCTTATGAGCATTACTATGCAATGTGAATTAACTCCTCTGCATAGTGCAGCCGCCCGGTGCTTCCTTCCGAGTTGATTACCATTATCCCTGGAGGCAGAAGCTTTCTGTATCACAGGATTGACCTATGGGAACAACAGGGCTTGCTGAGCTCAGTGTCCACGGAGCTTGGAATGCCCTGTGGGTGAAAGGTGACTGAGGCCTTCCCTGGATGTGAAAGCCATGTCCTAAATTATTCTTACATTGATTTGAGCAGCTGAGAGAGGGCATGGGGTAGAAAGACATGAAGAAGATATCAGAGCACTAAATCAAGGGCAGTAGGCATCTTTAACAAAGTGTTCACGGAGCCAAAGCCAAGAAATGCAGAGAGGCCATGCAATCCGTTGTGGAAACTGCCGTCCTGTGCATTCAGAGTAAGAAAGTGAAGCAAAATGAATTCGTCAAGACTGAAAGCCTTCCAGTACAAATATGAGATGGGAAGGGGTAACATTTCACACTTTCTTCCTCTAATCAAGCCATTTCACTTCCCCTTGGATTATCATTTGTAATTCATGTAGTTATGGGCTCCAAAGAGGCTCATGAAAAGAAGCCAAGTCCTATTGTGTAAAAACAAGCTTTTGCAGTTTGCTTTTTTCCAAATATAATCCCCAAATGGCTGCTGTTGTTATTCAGGAAATAAATCCTTGCAGACTTTAGAAAGCATAGAAAAATATGTATCAGTTATATTAAACCCTGCTAAATATCTGGCACCCTTAATTGTAATTTAAAAAAAAATGTCTTTGCTCTTGTCTTTAGGATGAACCCCAATGTCAACAAACAAGTGTTATTTTCAGGAACTGAATAATTAAGCGATTTTTCAGCCAATATTAATTATCATCTCTTTCCATAGCCCCATGTAATTAGAGATAATTTTCATAAAGAAGTTCTTCTTCCCTCAAATAACTCATGTCCTTAAAATTATGTCACATTTACATCTCTCATTTGATGTTTCAGTTTGTTTTCATGTGATTTTATGTTCTCATCTAACATTTCTGACTGAGAAGCTAGTCAGTATATATGTTTTATTTTATTTTATTATTTTTTGTGAGGACATAGATTTATCCTAAATCACACAAAAGAATAATGAAATAGAAGCAGGATTTTTCAAGCCTTCATTTGCTGTTTTTCTAACCAATTCATACTGAATTCTGAGTCCTCTCCCTTACTCTGCCTGGTTCTCCTAACCGATGGTTCCTGGAGTGGGCACATTTGTGGCAAAGAAGCCACAGGGGCACATGTGCACACACAGGAAGGAAGGCCCACCAGTGAACTGGAGTTTGAGTCATGGAAGGAAACCATCTGAGAACAGATCTTCTCTCAAACACATTCATCTTACAACCCACAGAAAGAACAGGGAAGAAGTTGCTTCTAAGAATGTCCAAAGGTACAAAATCAGGAAAAGAGATTCAAAGTGTTCCCAGGATAGCAAGTCACACAAAACAGCTTATTGGCCCTCTCTGCTTATGCTGCAACATGGTCAGCATGATTACCTGGAAGTTCAAAGAACAGGCTCTCCATCCTCAGCGTTCAGGTCTGACCTTGGCGAGTCTGAGAGTACTGACAGGACCGTTCAGCCCAGAAATGCAAAAAAGGCTCACAGACACAGGGACAGACCACGGGGATCCTTGCAGACATCAGCCAGAAAGCTAACATTTGTTTCTAAAGTTATCTTTATCTCAGGGTCAAAACTCCTAGGGTGGAAAAGGGAGAAGAAAAAAAAAAAACCTTATGTGAAAAAGCTTCCTTTGCCTACAAAGGGAGCCTAACCTTTTCAAGTACAAGAGTTCCTTTTTATTATAAAAGAGTGGTGAACCACCCTATGATACCAGTTATTTTCAACTATGGATTAATTGAAAGAATATATTGTGATCAAATAAGTGCATAAATCCAATAATACTTTTAAATAAATGTTTATAAAATTAATCACAAGAAAATTTACATACTTATGTAGTTGATATACTGTATAATGTTGGTGTGAGATAGTGTTTATTTCAGACTAGAAAATATTCATCTATTTTATTTTTAATTGAAAAGACTGAAAAAAAAGGACACGTGGTGGGATAAATTTTTGAACTTTTCATCATTGTCTTTGTTGTCCTGCATCCTTAACCCCCTAGTCCATGCTTCCACAGAGTGCTGGTCATTATGTTGAGGGATGGTGTTGGCAGGAGTAAGTCCAGACTTCAGACATGTGTCAAATTCTCGAATCCTAGGTTTGATTGTACATGTAGGGCACATAGTGATCAAAGGAAAAGTGGATCTCTGCACCCGTCCGTCAGAATCTTAAAAGTTAATATCGAAGCCTGTGCAGGAGTCAGTCCCATACATCATCCAGATGGTCTCGACAATACATTACACTCTCAAGGCTGCGTCCTTGAAACAGCTCCCACTGTGCGAACGATGGACGGAGCATACATTCCAAGTACAGAAGTCAGGGAAAGAAGCTTCCAGTTGCCACAGTTCACCAGCACTCATGTCCCCTCCAAGACCTCCTCCAACACAACCTTATGTCATACTTTATGACACTTCTTTGACTCATTATTTTAAATAAAACCCCCATATGTATTTCTCCTGGAAATATTTCCACATAGTGTTTTTATTGTTATTGTTGTCGTGCCTATTATTAACACATTTAATCAAATTAACAATTTTATCCTATTTCTAATAACCTATCTATATCCAAATTTGCCTGCTTATCTCAAAAATGTTTTTAAGTCAGTTTATTTAAAACAAGGCCAAACAAGGCCTACATATTGCATTTACTTTCATCTTAAATCTCTTCTAATCCCCAACAATCATCCTTCCCCTTTTAAGTCATGTGCTTGTTGAAAAAAACTGGCTTATTCTGGGTTTGACTGATTGCTACCTTGTGGTATCTTTAACTTGTCGCAACTCTTCTCCTAGTAACTTATAAACTGGTAGTTAGCTAGATTTAGAAACTTGAAAATTGAGGTTTTTATTTTACTTTGTTTGGTTTTGCAAGCGCAGGTGCACTTCTATTTACATCTCACCAGGATTCATGTATATGTAGTGAATCCTTTTTTAGTGTGCTAAGATTAAATCTTAGATTTCAGAAAGTAATAGGACAAAAGTGAATGAAAAGAACATGTATCAAAAGGATAAGTGTTTGTTGTTTTGAGTTGGGAAGAAAGGAGGGGAGTTGCCAGGAGGCTAGAGGTTGATGAACCGGGGCTGCTGGTCGGACCCCGCCCGCTCTTCAGACTGCAGTTATGAGAGGAGCAGCGTGAAAGCTCCATCTACCTGAGACTCTGATGGTAAAGGAGGCTTATACCCGGCTTAACACATTGAATTCTGAGAAATCACATCATCTCAGAAACAACTTCCATGGACCCTCCGTGACCTAGCGACAACTTCAGAAACTCATTCGAAGTTTACCCAGTAGAGGTACAAAAGAAGATCAAATATGGAAAAGGGTATTTAGGGAGTTCTGCTTAAGATGTCAGTCTGGACCAAGTGCTTGGAGGACAGAAGGACAGAAGTCTCAGCAGATATTCACATAAAGAGTCATAACAGCAAAGAAACACTACTCTCCACTCTTACTTCTCAGCAGGTCGTCTTCCCAGCACTTAAGATGACCGTATATAAGGGGATCCCAATAAAGAAGCAATTTTCCTATCTTCCCCAATGAGATTACTTTGTTAAATACATTTTGGTCAATTTGAACATATAGACGTAATTTTTCTGTATCTAGAAGTCACCAAATATCTATTTATAACAATATTTAATTCACTATTTATACATGCACATTTGAAATCCCATATAGAAATTTTCCGTTTCCATATTTTTTCACATTCTTGACATGTACGCTTTACATAGGTCATAACTCCTGGTAGCACATAACTCTCACTTCCATCTAAGTTATTTGACATATGGTGTGTTTTTCCCTGGCCTGTGTGGCTCACTGGTTGAAGCATCCTCTCTTAGACCCAAATGGTTGTGAGTTTTGATTCCTGGTCAGGGCATATGTGCAGGTTGCAGGATTGATCCCCGTCTGAGGCACATAGGAGAAGGCAACCAAAGGATGCTTTTCTCTCTCTCCCTTCCTCTGTCTCTCTAAAAGCAATGAAGAAAATGGTCCTGATCATTGTAGCTTAGTTGGTTAGATTCACAGATTTTATTTGCAGTCAGGGCACAGCCCTGGGTTGCAGGTTCCATCTTCAGTAGGTTACATACAAGAGGCAACCAATTAATGATTCTTGTGTTGATGTTTCTCTCCCTCTCTTTATTTCTCCTTTTCCCTCTCTCTAAAAATAAATAAATAAAATCTTTGAAAAAATAAAAGCAATGAAAAAATGCCCTTGGGTAGGGATAAAAAGGAAGAAATAAGGTATGTTTTTAATCTTGTGCAACACTGTGCTACCAAAGATAAAATTCTATCCCAAATCCCAACCATTCTTCTGGAAAACTTTAGAATAGTTGCTTTTTTCCTACTTTGTAATTGGCATAAAATTTTGTTCTCTTCAACACAATCATTTGTGTTTTTGCTTTTCAAAGATATTTATTGAAAGCATACTTATTATAACCACTAACTTCTAATTGTGAGCTAATGTTCCCAGGAAACTAAAATAAACCTGTATTAAATTTATTTGCTTATTTTTTAAAACAATTTGCCAGATTACCTTCATAAGCATCTAAAATTATTAATTACCCTTGTGTTTGGACACATGTAAGTGACTCTTTCTCCCCTTCAGTCATGTGAAAGTTATAAACCCAAGTAAACAAAAAAGAGAAAATAATATATTTGAGTAATGTTTAAGTCTGAAATAACTGAGAAGAAATCATTGAATATTTCTAATATTTTTTAAAAGTAAGTAAATTAAATATTTTGCTATTAGGAAGAATGGAGTCTCTAGAAATAGAATATCATAGAAAAATGAAATAAATTCCATTTTTCACAAATGAGTATATGGCTGCAAAATCTGTAATTAATCTATATGCATTTGGGTGATTATAATAGAGGAATTAATAAAATTTGATTCAGTGCAATTAAGATCTATTGAGTTCCTCTTAAGTCCTAGATACTGAACTAATCACTGAGCATAGAAAGATGGCAAGATTTCCTCATTGAGGTTTTTGATATTCTAATTATATCCTGTCTTCTCTAACACCGTCTTAACACCAAATACTAACCCTAGATTCATGAATTTGGCTGCTTTCATAAATATTTTCAGAAGTCTCAGTGCCCTCCCTTTAGTCCCATTCAACTCATTCATTGTAACCACTGCTGATTAGACAGATTGTGATAAATTAAATTAAGACTTCACTTAATGTAGTAAATTCAATCATTAGCTCATTAGCCTAAGTTTGTTGACAATATTACTACTTCTGCAAGTAATGAAAATAAAGTGCATGTGGAAATGTTTTTTAGTTTAGTGATGTTAGCTAAATCTCAGTATTCCCTGTCTTCATTTTTTAAATTTTTTTCATCAGTTTATTTTGTTCATTAGATTCCACATGTTAGTAAGATTATACGATACTTGTCTTTCCCTGACTGGCTTATTTCACTTAGAATAATAATCTCCAGGTCCATCAGTGCTGTCGCAAAGTATAAGATTTTCTTCTGTTACATGGCTGTGTTACAATTCCATTGTGTACATGTAGCACAGCTTTTTTATCCACTCATATACTGGTGGACACTCGAGCTATTTCCAGATTTCCTCATCTTTAATTCAAGCTAATTATAATATCCAGTTTAAAGTATTGTTGAAAGGATTAAATGAGAAAATGCATACAAAACAATTAGTATAATACCTATTCATTCTAATGGCTTATATGAAAGTGTTGCAATTCTTGTACACATTGTTATTGAGAATAGTTGTTGTTGTGGAAGTTACGTCTGTTAGGTGGTCTGCAGAAGTTCCCATAAGTCTGGATCATGGTGGCATTGTTTACCCTACGCTTCTTTCTCACTGACATCTGTATCAGTTCATCAAACTATGGAATTTCAGTTTGACAAGCACACTTTTCTCATGAAACCAAATCCATCATTGCTTAGAATAAGGAATATGTTTTGAAGCTCAATTAGAGAAAATATTTCATGCATAGTCAAAGGGAGTGGAAATGGCACTGTGCTTGTTCCAGGGATATAAACTCAAAGTTTTGGTTAAGTATCTATGGAATTAGTAATTATTTGGAAAGAGTATATAAAGTATATCTAACCACTATGTTGATCATTCTAATTATTTTAAAAAGAACAGCACTCAACTTAAAAAACAAACTTACATAAAGAAGCATTTACAGTAAAGAACTCTAATAAATTTCAGTCAAGTTCAACAAATGTGCATTGAGTACTGGTAAGTGCCAGCCACTGCTCTAGGAACTAGGAGTAAAATCAGAAAAAAAAAAAGTGTGCCCTAGAGTAACTCTGATGAACTGTTTGCTCAATACTTTCTACCATTAACAGTATTTACAAGATCTGTCTGGAAAAAAGTCTAACCATTGTTAATATAACTAGAATGGTTTGTGAGACATCAGTCTAACCTAACAACCAAGGAAAGCAGCCTGGAATATGCATGTGTGAACAGTGATGAATTTAGTGTACTAGTCAGTGGGAGTAGTAGAGTCCACTGAGTGAGTATGTGTACTTTGTGGTCATCCATTCAAAATGACTGAGCAAGTAGAGCAACAAATCTGCATCAAATTTTTCATTAAGCTTGAACACTCCTCTGCAGAAATTATTCAAATGATTCAGAAGGCCACAGCTATGGGCAACTGGTAATTGGCAGCTTCATCATGTCAATGTGCCACTCATGCATCATATCTCATGCAGAGATTTTTGGTGAAACATCAAATCACCCAGGTGACTCAGTCCCCCTACAGCCTAGATTTGTGGCCCTGCAACTTCCAGCTTTTCCCCAAACTAAAAACACCTTTGAAATGGAAGAGATTTCAAACCATTGATGAGATTCCATAAAATACACTGGGCAGCTGATGGCAATTGGGAGAACTATGTGGGGTCCCAGGATGCCTACTTTGAAGGGGACTGAGGCATCATTGTCCTGTGTAAAGTGTTTCTTGCATCTCGTATCTTCTTCATTAAATGTCTCTACTTTTCATAGTACATGGCTGGATACCCTCTGGATTGACCTTGTTTTTTCAATGAGTAATTAATTTTCTATCTCCAAGTGAAGATCACACTCATCACCCCCATCCTTTCCTAAGACCACAGGGATGAAAACCTTATTCTTTCAGAAATGCTTTCAGAAACATGATTACTCCCTGCTTTTCATGACCCAACCCTTCTGTTTTAGCCATTCCCAATTTAATTATTCACTAGAAATTTATTAATAAAAATTTTTTTGAACAAATAATCATTGCATTTGGTCATCAACCCAAGTTCTACACAGATAATACTGTTCTAGAAAGTCAAGTCACATGGTTACTTCAATGTACAAAGATAATTTGGAAGGTGCCATTTTCAAAATCATGATAGCTTTACAAAGACATTAACTTGGAATAAAAAAAAGCAAGAAAAGAGGTGAAGAGACAGCAAAAGAGGTAGAGGAAAGAAATACTCTGAAATAGATGTTCTTGTGAGGCAGAAAGAGAAACAAAGAAGCAAAGTACCATTTTCTGAAAACTTGTTCCCACCTCTGAAAAACCTTATTTGCCATTTAATCATTACAGCAGTGGGATTGACAGATGCAGCCTACTTTCAGAGAAAATGAAGCTGAAGCCCAGGAAGTATATCTTAACCAAAGTCACATAACAAATGCACGGCAAAACCAGAATTTTGGCCCATGCCTACCTGTTTTTAAGACCCATTCAATTTGCATTAAAGACTGATTATAAAAATTCAGTTATTTGATTTTGTAGTATATTTTATTATGATGAACTATTTTTTTATTGTTCTTCAAGCACAGTTGTCTCCACTTTCCCCCTCCAACACCCTCCCCCACCCCACCCACCCTCACCTCCCACCCCCAATCCTTCCCCCCCTTTGGCTTTGTTTATGGGTCCTTTGTACTTGTTCCTTGACCACCCTTTCCCTTCTTTCCCCCATTATCTCCCTCTCCTCTCCCCTCTGGTCACTGTCAGTTTGTTCTTTATTTCGCTGTCTCTGGTTATATTTTGCTTGTTTGTTTGTTCTGTTGATTAGATTCCACTAATAGGTGATGATATTTTAAAATAACTTATTTTGCCTTTTGAAATTATTCAATGTGATTAAACAGAATCGTCATTTGTGACTGTCAGGCACAAGAACAATAGTCCAACCCATGGTCTCATCAGCAAAGACATTGGGTTAATAATAATTTTTTCTCCCATCCTCAGGCCCTGTAAATACCAAAAAGCACATTGTGTATCATTGCATTTGCACTTCCAAGAATATATCATAAACGTGCAGAAGAAAGAGCAAAGCCCACGCAAAAGGTGAATTAGTCAATCAAGTAAAAATATAAACTCTTTCAATATGAAAGCTTACCAAATGCCAAGCAATAGGCCAGACTCAGGCTCTAAGTGTCAGAATCTTACATAAAAAAAAAGAAAGAAAGAAAAGAAAAAAACTGATAAAGCTATTAGCTAAGACTAGAACTTTAAAATTACAGTAGAAGGAGAAGAAAATGATGAAGTTTGAGAGAGTAAGTTGTTACACATAAATGCTAAGCTAGAAATGGAAAAGTAAATTTTTATAATATCTGTGTAAGACTTAGTACAGCTTAAATACATGAAGAAGCATTTTACATGTTTAGAAAAGTTTATGGATGATAGACATATACAAAATTATCAAAAGGGGTTACCTCTATAGCCTGACCTTAAATCCTTCCACTTTTGACTATAAATGAAACTAGGATGTATTTACAGTGACATCATTCTCTGCTATTCTCATGTTTACATTCATTCATTCATTCATCCTTTCATTTGACTATCATTAATTGGATATCTACCTTGTGCTATTCCTTCACAGATGCAACAGGAATAGACTATGCGTCTGTTTTGTAGCCATGCATTGAGCTAACTAGGGCACAGACAGTTTTGGTAGTAATGTTCTATTAGGGGATATAGACATTTATCTACTAATTACATTGTTAATTATTTACTTGCAATTGTAAAAGGTGCTACAAAGGAGAATTGAACCTTCAGAAAGAATACAACTGTGTGGTCTGATCTGTTCTAGGAAGTTAGGACTTTCTGAGGAAGTGAAGCTGAAATCTGAATTAACCTGTCCATAAATGGTGAATTGAGGAGAAAACAAGAGCATTCCAAGTAAGAATGACAATGTTGAAGTTGCCACATAAAAACCAGTTACTAGAACATACACACACAATGACAAAGGAAATGGGAAATGGGGGCCGAAGAAATCAGTATGCACATCTTTGTCAGCCATAGGAGGAAGTTTAAAAATTATACTGTGGGCAATAGAAAGCTATTGTCCTAGTCCAAGAGATATAGAGGTGTACATGTGTTTTTTTCTTTTTTGTATTCCTCAGTAATGAGAGTAGGAGGAAGCCATTAAAAAGAAAGACTGCTGTGGCCAGTGAGGCTCACTTGGTTGGAGCGCTGTCCCATGGAACAAAGGGTCATGGGTTCGATTCCTGGTCAGGAAATATGCCTAGATTGTGGGTTTGATTCCCGGTCGGGGCTCATACGAGAGGCAACGGACTGATGTTTCTCTCTCACATTGATATTTCTCTCCCTCCCTCTCTCATGCTCTTCCTCTTTCTAGAATCAAGGAACATCTTCTCAGGTGAGGATAAATTTTTTTTTAAAGAAAGGCTGATATGAATGAAGTGTTTACAATGAGTAGGCACACAACATGTTGTATTCATCTAATCCTCACAATAAAACAATTATGATTCCCTTATACCAAGGAGAAAACTGAGATTCAAAAACCTGGAGATCAAAGTAGGTAATATGAGATTTAAATATTTTGCTTGGCTGTAAGCCTTGCATTCTTTCCCTTTGCATCTTTTTCTTGTATCCATTCCTTATTATTAAGAATGCCTCTGTTTACTCTTTCCTCTTACCAAATCATCTCACACCAGCCACAGTCCTCATGAGAAAAACAGACTTGGTCTACTTTCTTTATTGCGATGAGTTCCTGATACATGTCACACGTTTGGTAAATATTTGTTGGATGAATTTCAACATTCTGTCCTCCACCATCTGTCCTTCTCCCATCCCCTCCTTATTATTTGACCCTTCCATGCTAATAACAGACAAGAAAATATCATTAGCCACAGCTTCTAAGTGGAGTACCAGATTGATATTCCTGTTTGTCTTTTATGTTTCACTAGCACTTCGAGTTCAACATATTCTGTTTCTTGCTCTAACACCTTTATCTAATCTTTTCTCATTTATTAAAAATGAACCACCATCTCCCCAAGAACTGAATCTCAAAACCTGAGTTATCTTCATCGCCCTTTTGCTCTGTACTCCTCACATTTGGATAACTCAGAAGTCAAGTGAGACTTGCATATCCAGGTGAATGTAACCTGAACTCCTTCCTACCAACTCACAACATAGCCAAATGTCTCCTTTGTTCTAATTCCAAAGCATACTTCCCCAGGCTTTCTCAACTCTGTTTTTATTCTATACATATCATTTTTATTTTATCCTAAACTGGTTTGTTTTCATTTGTGTTTTTCAGTGATGAGGGTAAAGAAAGCTATTAACAAGAAAGACTGATATGGATGGAGCGTTTATAATGAGTGAGGCACTCAACATATTTTCTTTGTCTAAGCCAGGGGTGTCAAACTCGTTTTCACATGGGGCCACATCAGCCTCACAGTTGCCTTCAAAGGGCCGAAGTAATTTTAGGACAGTATAAATGTCCTAAACTCCCTAACTGTTAAGGAGTTGAAATTACATTCGGCCCTTTGAAGGCAACCATGAGGCTAATGTGGCCCCTCGTGAAAGTGAGTTTGACACCCCTGATCTAAGCTATCACCCACCCAGCCCAAAGCATATGCTCACAGCCATATCATGAGAATACAGTAACTTTCCTGAGGATTTGGAAGTGTCACATCAGAGAGATCAAATCCAACACCCATCAGCTTCCATACCCTGTTGGCAGCCTCTCTTTCACCTTGGCCCCTTCCACAGTGCATGTATTAGGAGCAGCAAATTTTCCTCCACATTCAGCTTCCGTACTCCGCATATACAACTACAGTTTCTTGGTGAATAGCTCCACCAGGCCAGTGTGCTTTCTCTTAGATTCCTGGATTCCCAATGAATGAAGTATCCTCCATTTTGTTATAACCGTTTGATCACCAAGTCCTGCTACTTCCTCATAATGTTTTCACATTTTCATCTTTTCCATTATCACTGCCATTTTTCAACCACTGGCCCTCAAAGAATTTCCTGAATAACTCCATACATATTAATTCTGTCTCCAAATTCTACCTGTTAAAATATACACTTCACTCTGTCACAGAGTTCTCTTCCTAAAACACATATTTGCTCATAACCTTCAGACAATCAAAACTGCTTAGCATAGTATTTAATCCCTTCCACAGACTGACATCAACCTCTGTTTCTATATCAGAGCCCATGTTTCTTAGTTAGCTACTCTTCATGCAGAATTCAAAATGTTTGCTATCTCAAACCTATGGTCATTTTTCTTAAGACAATATATTCTCTATATTTTCTCATACTCTTCTCTCTTCCAAAAACATTTTTCTTTCCTTAATGTATATCCAACCACTAATATTATTTACACTCTTTTGAGAATTTTATTTCACTCTTTCCTGAAACCTACCCTAAACTTCACTTCTCATGCATTTTCTATTATCAGCACCTTGTAGCTATCTCCATTATAATACTTCTCACAGCTACCTGAAAGCTCACCATGCTTTAGAATTCACACATTGCACGTTTCTCACTATATTTTAAGGTCTGTGAAATCAGGAGAGGTATTTTATTGCTTTTTTAAAATCCTGGTTATCCTTAAAATGTACTACAAATTCAGTCATTTTCCATATTATTTGATTACAACATTCAGGAAGTCATGCACCTGAACACTAGTAACTGTTGCAGAAATAGTTCCAGCTCATTTACTTACTGTTGTGAGTAGAATTGCTCTACAGAAAAATTGACCTCAGAGGTTAATGTGATATGTCTTGTTTTGTTTTCATTACTTTCTATACCTCTGAGGGGACCAGAGTTAATTGGGGGTGGAGGGTTGTGGCACAGGACTTTGTAAAAAAAGTAACTTCATTCGAATGCCATATACGCTTTCTGGTGGTTGGAAAACCCACCTGAAAGGCTTCTTCTTAGCTCAGCCAATAATCTCAAAATGTGAAGATAGCTACTAGCACAATTACAACTTATTACAGAAGAATAAAAATAGATACATCTCAGGAACAAGTGAACAGTTTGCAGTTGTTTGTGGTGGTGGACTACTGTGCTTCTACTTACCAAGACTATGTTCGTCTTACTCAATTTGCTCTTGGTTCCCCATACACAAGCACACTGTTCATATCATATGTTTGCTACTCATTGAATCACATTTAAATTTTCAATTTTCTCTATAATCTCATTTTACAGCCTAAACCTAAAACCAACTAGATAAATTTTGCTCAGTTCTCCCTGACTCCTATGGTGTTCTGATTTTACATTCAGTGTAAGTTGAAAGGATGATGAGTGGGCTTTAGAAACTTTGATCTGAGCTTTTTAAATTTTCCTCATTCTAAATCTTGAAGATCTCTGTTAGGCAGGAGCGGCTGGGGTGGGATGAACAAGGGAAATTTGTCTTCCATTTTACCTGTTTAGTAAGTGGGAGTTTTTAACATATTTTTAAACTGGATTTTTTAAACATATTTTGGATCATGTAGTTATTGGGCTCCCACATTTTTAGACATGTTATCAAGTAGTAGGAGCACACATCAATTGCCACAGGAGTGATTACTAAAGTCTCTTTTCCCCTCTTTCCCATATTAAAATGGGAGACTAAATTACATTATATATGTATGTGTGTATATACATGTATTTTATATTCATATATATATATACACACACACATATATATATATATAGCCATTCAACACTTACATGTATCTTTACATTATCACAATTACTGCAATAGCTGTCTTGGTTTTACTTCGAAGAGAGTAACTGGGTGACTGCAGGAGGGTATGTGAGTATTTCAGTTCAGCTCTATCTTCAGCCATCTGCACTACCAGATGTTATTCTTATTCTGATATATTATGAGAAAGTGACACTGTATAATAGCATCTTAAACAATAGTAGAAAGTTTATACTTCCTTTCATAAGTTTCTTGATGTTCAGGGTCAAAACCAGCTTTAAGATAGATAGTTTGTTTTGTGAAAAATCATACAGGATAGGAAAAGAAGAATATCTGCAAAATATAAAATGGTGTTACATGCAATATATTCTTCTTTCAATACCCACGTTTGAAATATATTTGATATGGAGGTATGGAGGTAAAATATATTGATATGCAGCTGCCACAGCTTAAACTCATTGGTGATATCTTTCATAGGATTCAGTATACATTTTAGATCTGATTTTTATTTGCTCTAATATCAAAATAGTACTTTAACAGAACAAGATAGAATAGCTGAATGGCTTAGAGGATGAGGAATTGCTACTTCTCTCATTTTCTACCATCAGCAAACATTATAGATAGCTAAAAATGGGCTTTAGGAAGATTAGCCTGGAAAATGATATATTGAGGGAATAGGAAGCAAATTTTCCCTCTCTCTCTTTCTCCATTCCCTCTTTCTCCAGGTGTGTTTCGCTTGAAATTCCTAAAACCAAAAACCTATCTTCAGTCTCTTTAACACCTGAACACAGCCGCCCCCCACCACATGCACTAGTATCACTAGATGGTCTACCTATCCATGTGTGGCTCATAACTACCTTCATCAGACTTAACTTGTAATTTTGTTAAACTGCAAATTCCAGCACCCTGTGCTATATGCATTGTATTGGAGTCTCTTGTTATCTGAAATTGAGATCCTTTCACTTAAAATTAATACCAATCTTTTCTGATCCTTGGAATTTACCAAAGAAGGTAAGTATATATACACACTTCACCCAGCTGATCAGAATATAAAAAGGGTCTCAATGTGTAGCCTGTTCCATACTTTAAATGCCAGATCTTCTTCCTTTCATTTGTTCTTGCTCCCAAATTATCTTAATCTAATTCCTTTTTCTGCCTCTAATAGCAATAATCAAAACAGTTGGTCTCTACTTTCAGCATGATTAATATTATTTTCTGTACAAGAAGATCCTGCATATGTAAGTTCTATTTGAGTTAACTGCTGTGAGGAAGAGCAATTCCATCTTTGTACAAGTCTTGTGTGATCCCAGCTCATGTGTTGAAGGTTTCACTCACATGTCAGGCAGATAGGCACTCTGCAAGGCAAGGTCAGAGTTCACGTCACTAATCCCATGTTTACTTATATGTCTTTGAGCTTTATTTAAAAAAATATTAAAGCCTTCAAGTCTTTGACATTTAAGTTGAAAAGAAAACTAAATAAATAATATAAAATAAAAACAACGACATTTTAGAACAACATTTTCATGCTTGATGAAAAACACTTTCATAGGACCATAAAGAAATATAAATGGATGCAATACACATATTTATATCTATTTCTGCTACACTGAAAATAAAAATAATTATTCCGGAAGTCAAGACAGGTTCATCTCACCACATCTGGGGGTCTTTGAGACAAAAAAAAAAAAAAAATAGCTGCTAGTGTAGATAAAATGTATAATAGAAAGTGAAAGATATCCAAGAATTTTACTCAGAGATTGTTTCAATTTATAAAGAGTGGAACAATGAGGGTACAAACAGCAAGGACTGTAGACATGAGTGGTTCGGGGCCAACCAGCATTCCACAAAGACTCTCCATGGAGGAGGGGCATTGCGTCCACCCCTGGGGTTTGGAAAGGGGAGGCTAACAAGTTGTAAGAGGCTTTGAAGATGGAACATACAATGGAGAGATAGCCCTTTGAGTTTTGGTGAAGAAAGGTATGGTCCATGCACAAACTACTTTTCAACTACTCTTCCAGTAAGACAGAAATACTCTGCATGCCTTGAGCAAAAGAAGAGTATAAGAGCTGTTGAAAACCAAATCCTAAGTATACAGAGGAACACAAACAAACCATCTCTTTTCTGTCTCAATGAAATTGACAACTGACATTTCTGGAGACATTCAATAATGAACCTGTAGCTGAGGCAGCAGCAGTTTCCAGGCAGCAGGACTAGAAAGGGTCATGAGGGAAATCTCTAGGGTGAAAGATTTGTAGTGCTGGTCATAATAATAACCAGGGTTAATACATTTGTCAAAAGTCATTGACATACACTTAAGGCCATTGAATTTTACTACATGCCATTATATAGAACTTTTTAAAATCCTGTTGAATGTTTTCTATAAAAATTTGATAGGCTCCTTTAACATTTCTTATGGAAATTCAAGGGGTCAAATAGAGCTCAAACAACCTTGAAGAAGAATTGATTTGGAAAGCTTACTCTCCTGGATAGAAAGTTTTATTACAGAGATATCGTAATTAAAATGACATGGTTTGGTGTAAAGAAATACTAACAGAAATGAAATGGAATAGAGAGTTCAGAGGGAGACCCACACCAACATGGATATTTGACCTATGAAAAAGTAGCTCTGCAGGAGAGTAGTAAAAAGACAAACATAATTTTTTTAACCACACATCCATATGGAAAAGAATGAATCTTACATTCTACTTTGCACAGTAATAAAAAATGCTGGATTGTAGACTTAAATGTGAAAGGTAAAGACAAAACTTTCAAAATATAATATAATAGCTTTATAATTCCAAGTTTGCAATGATTCATCTGTTAGAAAAGAATACAGTATAAAAACAATACATAAAGTAATAATACAAATTAAGAAGCAAGGACCATCTAAAAAACAAATCCCCAAAAAAGAAAGGAAATAAATAAAAGCCAAAATTAATAAAATTATTTCAAAAATAAATGATCTAGAAGGACAATAAGCATAAAAGTTGATTCTTTTAAAAGTCAAATAAACTTTTAGTAAGAATTATAAAAAAGCAAGTAAGAGAAAGAGAAGAATTCTCAAAAGAATAATTAGAAATGGGAGAAAGCTTTAAATATAGACACAGCAGAGATTAAAAAGATGAGTGAGAATTTACTCTAAGCAACATTTTCCAACAAATGCCAAGGCTTGAATGAAATAAACTAATTATTAGGAAAATATAAATCACCTACTGCAACACAAGAAATAGACCTAGAGAATTTTCTTGATAAGCCCTACCACACATTCAAATATCTTATGAATTCTGTCTCATAATCAATAAATAGATAATTCAAAAATTGATTAACTCCATTATAAAATGATAGCAGATGAAATAATCTTCAGATAGCTTCATGGTTCTAATTTATGACTATACTTGATAACAAAATCAAACAATATTGATTAGAAATAATATTGGCCAAGCTCACTTCTGAATATAGACACAAAAATTTCAAACAAAACATTAACAAATAAAATGTAGAGGTGTATTTCATTTTTTTAAAATTTTAAATACAATGCATCTAAGTGGATTTAATATAAGATTGTTTTTAATTTTAGAGAGTACATTTGAGTAGTTTTCAACTTATCATATTAAAATAGAAAAACTAAATAGATGTGAAAAGGAAATTAAGAATAGAAGGTAACTTCCTTAAATTGCCATGACAGATATTACAAGGGTTTCTCAGCCTCCTTGGTGTTCTCTTATCCCACAACAGACGGAAATTGCCCCGTAACCTCCCTCACAGATGGATATGATTATGTAACAGAATTCTGACTATTAGATTGCGAGAAGAAGAGATGCACAGTATTTCCAGGCTTGAGCCATAAAACCCTTCCTGATTTTTGTTCACTGTCTCCTTCACAAGCTAG
The DNA here is from genome assembly GCA_004026765.1 of Micronycteris hirsuta. Lineage (NCBI taxonomy): Eukaryota > Metazoa > Chordata > Mammalia > Chiroptera > Phyllostomidae > Micronycteris > Micronycteris hirsuta. Next base: position 16,209 of record PVJI01005294.1, on the reverse strand, counting down.
AGAAACAAGGAAATGAGAACAGCTGGGAGAGAGTAAAAGTGAGACCACTAAAATGAGATTGGAAAGATAATGAGGCACAACTGTAAGGATTTTAGCTTTTGCTTTGAGTAAAATGGAATACCATTGCACAGTTTTGAGAAGAGGAAGGACATGAGCTTATTGACATCGGGAAGAAAGAGATCTCTTGGCTACTGTGTGGAGAATCACTTTAGGGCAGCAAGGGTGGATTCGAAGACCAGGTCAAGTGATTTTTGTTTGTTTTGTTTTTTACCCATTCAGACAATATGTGACGTATAATTGGTATATTTAGACAATTTACATTTAGAGTGATCATTGAAATAGTTGAATTAACATCTACCATGTTTCTAGCTGTTGATTTTCTGGTATTATATTTGTTCTTTATTCATTCTCCATCCCCGTTTTTTCTTCTCTAGTGTAACTGAGCATTTTCTATGATTCTATTTATCTCCTCTCAGCATGTCAACTACATAAATTTTTTTAAACTAAGGACTGCCTAGAGTTTACAAAATGCATTTTTAGCTCTTGTAAATCTGTGTTCAAATAGCACTATACTGCTTTACTTATAGTACAGAGAGTTTGTAAGCGAATATTTCCTCCTGGCCCTCAGGGATCGGCTATCATTCATTCCAGTTATCCATATGCTGTGATCGCCCAATGCACTGTTGCTGTTATTGCTTTAAGCAATTATGTTTTAAATTAAGAATAGGAAAAATGAAGCATACCAATTTACCTTTCTTTATTCTTTCTCTGATGCTTTTCTTTTTGTAAATCTGAGATTCTGACATATAGTCAGTCTTTTTTAAGAACTTCTAACATTTCATCTGGGTGGGTTTTTGCAGCTGCTGAATTCTTTCATTTATTCTTTGATAAAGTTTTTATTTCTCCTTCACATTTGAAGGATAATTTTCCTGGATGTAAAATTTTAGGTTGATAACTTTTTCATTTTGCAAACTTCAGTATTTCACTTTACAGTCTTCTTGTTTTCATGCTATCTGATGAACAGTCTGTTGTAATTCTTACTGTTATTCCTTAATAGCAAACTTTTTCTTTTTTCTTTTTTTTTACTTCTTTCAGGATTTATCTGTCTTTGGTTTTCTAGTCTCAATATGATATGCCTAAATTTTGTTTATATTATTGTTTTTTATATTAATTTTGGTTGATATTCTCTGAGCTTCTTGGATCTGTGTTTTCGTGTTTGTCAATAGAAAGTTCTTGTCTAATACTATTTCAACTATTTCTTCTTCTTTCTTCTTTTTAGTATTTCAAGCATCCGTATGTTACACTTTTTATTTTTTTTTAAGATTTTATTTATTTATTTTAGAAAGAGGGGAAGGGAGGGAGAAAGAAAGGGAGAGAAACAGCAATGTGTGGTTGCCTCTCACATGGCCCTCACTGGGGACCTGGCCCGCAACCCAGGCATGTGCTCTGATGGGGAATCGAACCGGGACCCGCTGGTTCCCAGCCCGCACTCAATCCACTGAGCTACACCAGCCAGGGCCATATGTTACACTTTTTAAAATTGAAATTGTTTCACAGTTCTTAGTGTTCTGCTTGACTTCTTTAATTCTTTTTTTATCTATCCATTTCAGTTTTGTAATTTTCTCTTTTTTGTGTGTGTATTTTTTTATTGTTGTTCTATTACATTTGTCCCAATTTTCCCCTGTTGCTCTCCCCTGAGCCACTCATCCCCATTCACACAGTCAATCTCCACCCTGTTGTCCATGTCCATGGGTCCCTTATACTTGTTCTGCAACTGGGCCCTTCCCCTTCTGTCCTCCCTTATCCCCCTCCCAACTTCCGCTCTGGTCACTATCAGTCTCTTGTTTGTTTTCATGCCTCTCATTCTACTTTGCTCATTTGTTTTGTTCATTAGGTTCCTGTTACATGGTGTTTGTCTTTCACTGCCTGGTTTATTAATCTCTTTTCAACCTCATCAACTCTTTCCTTGGATGTCTTGAGTTACTGATGATTTCATTAAAGCCATTTTTTAATTTCTGTTATATATAGTACTTTTGACTTTGAATATTTACCTTTAATACTGACTTAGTTTTTATCTCTCTGTTTGTATTACCTGTCTGTTCTTGCATCTTGTCTCTTTTGCCAGTAGAGCCTTTAGCACATCAATCATAGCTATTTTAAATGTTCTGTCTGAAAATTTTAACAACTGTATAATACCTAAGTCTGATTCTTATGATTGTGTAACCACACAAAAACTTCATTTCTTTAATTGACCTTTTCTCCTTCTTTCCTTTTAATTCAAACTGTCCTTATCCAGCCTAGAAGCACCCTGACTCACCCACCTTCCTCTCCCTTGCTCATCCATGCCCTTAATCATTAAACCCTAAGGGCACTGAAGTTCTGGTCAACATCAGATAATCTTAGGAACAAAGCCTTGAATCTGCTGACCACAGAGACAGAGTTTTAGTCAAACTAAAAATAACATCTTGGCCTTAGTTGTTTTCAGCTCCAGATCCAAAAAAGTAGAATCCTTCCACCTTTGCGACCACACCCTTGCGAAACCAGACAGAGTGATGCCATGGCTGACAGCAGGACCAGACTCCATGATCAACTATCCCCTACCCTAGAGCCAACCAGTCAACAGAAACCACAACCCTAACTCCTGTCTTCCCATTCACCACATCTTCTAGAAGTCATCAGGAGGCTAAACCTGGGGCTCCAGGTTTAGCACCATGACTTCAAAAATAATTTTTTACTTTCTTGGCTGCAAACTCTTGTTCGCATTTGATTAGTGTTTGATGCACAGAGGCAAACAAACCCCTTTAGTCCAGTCAGAATTGTTTTGTCTCCTCAGACATTTTTTTGGCATCTCTTAAAATTTTTCTTGCAAGTCAGGCATGTTACATGTATCAAGTATTATGAACTGAGGTAAATAAATTTTCAGTGTGAGGATTTATATTAATATGTTTAGGAGTCATTCTGGGTTAAACATTTGCTTTAACCATAAGTGCCAAGGACTTCAAACTCCTTTAGCATCCTTGATTTTGTCTTTCCTTTTGCTTCAGGCTTCCCTAAGTACTCCTTCTCAGAGACAGTCTGTGTCTTGCAGTTTTTCCAGCTGTAATTCACTTTATTATATTGAAACATTGTTGGTGTTGTGTTAAGGTATGGGGAAGGGAGGGCATTGTATAACAGTCATACTAAATTCGAGTCTGTGGAGCTGTGGCCTTCACAAGTATTTCTCTAGCCATATAGCCTTTCCCACTTTTCCCTACTTCTTTCTTTGGCTGCAGTGTTCTCAATCTGTTTTCTTGACACCTGTTGATTATTTCCTCCCCCACCTTCAGCCCCCACCCCTTAGATGTAACAGAAAAGCTGCAAGGAAATAGAGTGTGAAGATACATTTCCCCAACTGGGATAAGACTCTGACAAAGTCTCTTTCTCTGAAAGCAGGCCCTTGTTATGAAGGATGCTCTGGGCATATTTCACAATGACTGTTCTTTCTCTACAGCTACCTCAGTCATAATGGAATCCTTCTCAGATATTCACTGAGAACCTGGTGGGGTACTTGGAGGTAAATCCCAGGAAATGTGGGGGCCTCCTAAAACTGTGGCCCCCAGGAGTTTCTTACTCTCAAGCTAGTCCACCTCAATCTTCAGGAATTCCTCAAATTGTCATTTAAGTGTTTTTATCAGTTATGGTTGCAGTGGCTTCTGCTGCAGGAGAGTAGATCCCAGCTGAGAACAGGCTCTCTAGAAATGCCTGTTCCTGTGAATTTGGGGGTGGCAGTTTGCCTTGAAACATCAGTTTTCTGACTGGTCCAAGAAAAGTAATTGATTTTTAGTTTGTCTACCTCTTTCTTGTTCCAAAATGGGGGTGACTGCTCTCAAACTCATTACACCTTAGATTTGAAACTGGATGTTTTGTGAGACTTCTTAAAATCTAGGCTCAAAACTGGCAAAATTTTACTTCTACCCACATGTCATTAGGCAAAGCAAGGCAAATCGTCAAGTCCAAACCAAAGAATAGGGGGGCCATAGCAAGAGTGTGGACATAGAGAAGGAAAACAATTGAGACCATTTGCTCATTGGACTACAGGGAGATGGTTTCTTGGTATTGTTAATCTCTGGGTTCTTTCATCATACCCTGGACTTTTCGTTTCTCCCATCACTTCTGTAATCTGTTCGTTCTGTGATGTTCTCTGTGTTTGAAACTGCTGGAGTGTTTCTTTTTTCTTTTTTTTTCTGACTGGACCCTCACTTACGCAGTTTCGAATTCAGGAGAGAGGGAAAGTGGTGTTATTACTGTCCCTCTAAAACCCTAACAACTCTCTCAGCAGTGTCTTAGTTATGACTCTATTATTTGCAAGCAAAATAAAGTTACACAATTGAATTTAAGTACAGAAAAGTACAGAAGGTTGAAAATGTCTTAGTAAGAATCTGGAATAGCTAACTGAACCCAGAGCAGGATTCTGAGACCTCCCCGAGGCCTGAAACCTGAAAGTGGAAATGATGAGACACCCCACCCAGGGCACTAGCTGCAGCTCTCCTTTCTGCTTCTCTAAGCATCATGCAGACTGGCTTGCTCTGTTTCATGAGCGGAAGCCAGTCCTATCATCCTTGAGTATTCACCTCCTTGAGGCAAGAGTCCTGCTGAAGCAGAACGGCTGGCTCTCAATTTCAATTTCATACTCTCAAGAAGTATACGGTAAATATTTTGGCTTGGGTCAGTTTATCCCCCCTGAACCAATCAGTGGGCATTGAAGCAAAGCTCAGGGAGCCCACACCTGGCTGCAGAGGTTTGAAGGAGCAGAGACCACAGAAGCGCTCACTAGAAGCCGGGCCTGTAGTTCTCAGGAGACACTTGGTCTCTCTGAAGACAAATGTGTTTGTCACAACTGGGGGTATGCTACTGCCATCTAGTGGGTAGAGGCCAGGGTTGCTGCTAAATAGCCAAAAATGTACCGGCAAGTCCCCACAACAAAGAATTGTCTTGCCCAAAATGTCAATAGTTCTGAGGTTGAGAAACCTTGAGCTGAGCTAACACCTCAGAATGAGAATTGATGCATACCAGTGAAGCACTGATAAGGGTATGGGGAAAACATGATAGACGAGGAAGAAGATCGACAGATAACAATTGCTGCATTTAATGAGCATTTACTGTGTTCCAAACACTATATTAAGTGTTTGACCAGCATCTCTTTATTGACTCCTCACAACATTCCCACAAAACAAGTAGTAGTATTATCATCTGTTTTATGGAAAATCAAATAGGACTCTCTCCCTCCAAAGCTCATGTGTTTTCGCACCCCCCCTCACCCCCAACCCAGGGACATTTTTTCCTTGTTTAGAGAGAAAGAGAGAGAAACATCAATCAATCATTCAGTTGCCTTCTCATCAACTGGGGATCTAACCCTCAAACTGGATAAGTGCCCTGACTGGGAATCAAACCCGCGGCATTTTGGTGTATGAGATGACGCTCCAAGCAACCGAGCCGCACCAGTCAGGGTCAAAGCTCATATTCTTAAATAGAAACTCAAAGGTGAGAATGAGCAGTCACCCTATCTTGTGAATCTGAACGTGTTTTCACCTAAAGTAGCTAGAAAGCTATAAACAGATCCTTAAGTACTGAACTTGTGAGTCTAACAAGTGACAGTAAAGAATAACACCACTGTCATCGCTGCTGGAAAACACCATAAAAGTGACAGTCAGATCATGCTTTCATCAAAGGGATTTGAATGTAACATAAGTGTTTATGCAACTATTCAGGCTGATGTGAAGAGGGAATGGAGAACAGCAAACCCAGGCGTGAGACGTGCTGAAACATAACAAAGCATTCCCAAGACTAATGTGCCCAGGCTTCCTCCCCCTCCGAAACTTGTAGGCCCTGTGCTTGGTCCATACGAGTCTATTTCCGTACCTTCGAATAGGAGTAAACACACTGGGTTGGTGGGGTTGTAATGAGAAACTCAGAAATGTAGGAGCAGCAGGGCTTGGCAATCAGGTCAGGTGTGGCCCACTTTTTAAAATACCATTTTCCTGGAACACTGCCTGGCCCTTTTATTTATGTGTTGTCTATGCCTGCTTTTGTGCTACTATAGCAGAGCTGTATTGTCACAACAGACATTGAAGTATCATCTGCAAATCAAAAAATATTTCCTGCCTGCCCTTTTCCGGGAAGTATGCGCTAACACTTGGAATAAAGTGGTGGATCTGGCACACAGTGCAGCCTCCCTTCCCCAATCCAAGGAGCGACTGGGTATTTCTATGCAGATGGGGAGAATTTTCTCTGCATGTCTTTGTTCAAAGATGTGTTCAAGGTCTTCCAGCCAAATAGGCCTTCTATACCTTCCAAGTCATCTCTAAAACACAGCGTTAAATGACAGTGAAAGACAATCAGATAAAAATACATTTATCCCCAGGAGATGGAAATGCTTCCCTTTTGTTTTGTAGTGGTAGGTGAGCAGGTTAGGGAGTTTGGTGCTGCCAGTGTTGATTAGAAAGGAAGGTAATGAGAAGAGAGAGGTAATGGGAAGGGAAGAAGTTCAGGCCTTAGCTATTTGGCATGTTCGTTGTGTCACACTGTGGTCAACTTTCTTAAAATCTCTGGTCATCAGCTTTATCATGTGGATTAAATGAAGTAATTCAAAAGAACTGGATGAAAATTAAAATGCTGTAAACAGATGTTCTAATAATGATGCACTTGTTCCATATATAATTTCTAAGTACCTACTACAGACATATGGTAGGATAAGTCTCTGCCTCCACCCTCCCCTCACCTCATGGAGCTAAAATGACAGTCATATGAGCTAGAATTTACTGAACTTTCTATATCCTTTATTCCAGGGGTGTCGAACTCCTTCTCACAGGAGGCCACATCAGCCTCACGGTTGCCTTCAAAGGTCCGAATGTGATTTTAGGACTGTATAAATGGGGGTGGACTCCTTAACAGTTAAGCAAGACCTCGGCACTGCCGCTGGGTAGAAACAAAGTGCCAGGCTGGATAAAACAAGGTGCAGGACTGGATTTGGCCCGCGGGCCTTGTGTTTGCCACCTGTGCTTTACTCTGTTCTAAGGACTTCACTTGTAATGACAAATTTTAATCTCTACAACAACCCTTTAAGGTATATACTATCAATGTCAAATCTGAGGCAGAAAAAGTTAAGTGGATTTCGCAAGGTCAAACAGCCAAGTTAGGCAGAGTTACAATGATGCACTCATCTAGTCTAAGTGCAGAGCCCAAGGTTTTCAACAGCTTGCTGAGCACCAGCTTTGTAACACATTTACCAGTGATTCATTTCAAGTCCAGAAGGTCTTTGTGGCTGAGGGTTCCAGCATGAGTGCTGGACTTTGGTGCCAGGTGCAGCTTTCGGCCTGAGGCCTGTGAGGTCTCTAGGAAAAGGGAGCTGTGCACACACAGGATTCACACATGCCTCACTTTCAAAGGTGTAGAAATTCTGTCATGTGATGAAGGGGTTACCAGATACTAGTTTTCAAGCTGTATATCTATACCACAGAGAGGGAAAGAGAGTAAAAGAACAGTTTGTCTATGATCTGAATTGTGTTGGTACCTGTTATGGGCGGAATTATGTTTCCCCCCAAATTCATATGTTGAAGCCACAATGTGAACACTTTCTTATATGACTATATTTGGAGATAAGTTCTTCAAAGAAATTATTTAAGTTAAAATGGGGCTTTTAAGGTGTTCCCTAATGCAGTCTAAATTGTGTCCTATGTTAAAAAAAAAATTGAACTGAGTAAATTTTAAGATCTATTTGGCTTTAGAGGTTCATGAATTGGGTGGCATCCCACCTAGCAACTAGAAGAGTGCTCTCACGGCTGACGCAAAATAGAAGGCTTTTATAGAATCAGGGTAGAGCAAGGGAGGGTAAGTCTTTTTAAAAAAGGACTTATTTGAGTGTAGGGACATCTTTAGGAAAAAGAAAACAGTTTTTATTATGTAGATTGGCTGTTTTTCTATACGGATGGAGAGGGTCTATGTGACAGATTACCTTAATGGTGCTGGACCCCATAAATATATTGGTTGTTTAAGATTATGTTTCTGGGAGAGGTTGAAACTGCAATTAGATCAGGCATTAAATACAAGTGTGGTATCATGGGCATTTAGCATTAGTGAAACCCTTCTGGGCCTATGTTTTTTCTTTTACACCTATAAGAAGAGGACACCAGAAGAAGAAGGCATCAGGACACAGAGAGACCCAGGGTGTACATGCACAAAGGAATGACTTAGGGAGGACACAGTGAAAAGATGGCCATATGCAAGCCAGAGGCAGGAGCCTCTGAAGAAACCAATCTGCCAATAACTTGATCTTGGACTTTCAGCCTCCAAAACTGTGAGAAAATAAACTTCAGTTGTTTAAACCAATCAGTCTGTGGTACTTTGTTATGGCAGCCAAGCAAATGAATATAGCACCCCAGCAGCCATCCATCAGGACACCTTTATCTGAACCCAGAACAAAGAATCAGGAATCTTCCTCTGTCATCCTGCCATAGACCACAGAGCAGACTTGACTTTTGGAGTGTGCAATGGTGACACCAACCAAGAAATGCCAAGCCTGAGGATCAATAAGAGACCCTTGGCATGCAGAGGCGGAGCACAAGGTAGTGACAGTGTCTGCTGTGGCAGTACCCCGTTTCAGGAAAATACTCCCCATAAAGAGCAGTGGCAGAGAAAAACAGACCCAGCAGAGCAGCAGGAGGAAGTGGCATGGCCAGTGGAGTGGCAAAGAACCCCGGAAAGTTCAGTATTTGTCACACATGCCTCTGGAGATTCTGAAAATTCTTAGGAGGCGATTTTCAGGGAGCTGGGGTTTATGCATCAGCAGTTTGAGGAAATGAGCCAGAAAAAATAGGTATTAATATCAGTATTTGAACATATGTACCCAGAGGGTGGTGAGGCTTGGGGAAATTACAGTTCCACACAGCTGACCCCAGAGCAGATGTCTATGAAGATGTGTCTGAAAAGCTAAAGAAGATGCGTTGGAAGAAATAGACTGACAGGCAAATAATGGTGAAGAGGGGTGGGAGACAGAGGGAAGAGATTTGTGTAAGAAGTATAAAGGGAGGGTCTATGAAGGTAGATTTAAGCCACCTGGTCACTCCCCAGGGTTATTAGAGAAGTCCTGATTTAAAAGACCTTATAAATAGAACATGCTATGTAGATGGTTTATTAAGTAAGAAAGCTGAACTTTATTCAAGATGATAAAGGAAGACATTCAATGGCATGAATAGGAAATTCATGAAAACAATGAATAGACTAGAAAGAGAAAGAAAAGAAAAGAAATTTAAGCAGATTTAAAAGGAGCTAGTGGGTTTTGTAATTTTTTTTTCAAGTTAGGGGTAGAATCAGAAGAGAGATCTAGTATGAATGTTCTAGAAATAGAAAGAGCAGAAAAAACAGTAATCTGTTGACCTTTTGAAGAAGGAGCACATTGCCTGAGTACCCAGCTACCCTCCCAAATGAAAGAACGCAGAGGGCGGCTATCTATACACCATCATCAGGGTGCTGGTGTGAATAGCGCGGAATCAAACAAAAGAGCCAGCCAAACTCTCCCTGGGAGTGAGGCTGCCTGTCCTTAAGCTGCCCATTTTTAATCAGTGAAAAGATAGGAAATTAAAGGCGAGAATAAATGTCCCAGTTTCTTCTCCTCTGCTGACGGGCATGGGAGGCAGGCAGGGGTAGAGGACAGCTCACTGACTTTGGAAACAGCAGCTCTTTCTTACAAAGTTGCTGAGACGCTGTATGTCCATTTCTCCTGTTTTCATAAAGATTTCCATGTCTCTAGGAGAACATAACAGTGGAGAAACATTCCCAATTCTCTCCATTCCGTGTTTTTTTCTCAGCCAACATATAATTGGTGGAGTTCGGTGACCCCAACTTTTGCCTACTTTATTTCCACTTGGATCAACCTGCTTACCTTTCTCTGCTCCTCCTTGTGCGTAGTGAGCGTGCTCTCAGTAGATGACTGAGGCCTTCCACTTTCCAGCTCTCCCTAACCTGCCTTTTCAGTGGGGTAGGAATCAGGCTGCAAGTCTTCCTGCAGGTGGTTAGTTAAATTGGCTCAGATTCAGTTCCGTAAACCCAGCTTTCTCCTAGCAGATCCCAAGATCCTAGGTTAGGGATGTAGGAGGAGCAAGGCATCTCACTCAGCACAGTATTGTTGAGGAAAATCTTCATCTCTGTCTGGTATCTGTTCTCAATTACTTAAGAATTTAGCAGAGAGTTGACTATTTTGCATATCTGAATACCCAATAAACTACTTACTGTCTAAATAACCATTGCAAAATCATTTCTCACTATAAGCCTCACTTAATCATCTGTGAAATTCAGAAAAATAACTTCTATATGGAAAATCTCATTTGAGAATTATGTGAAGGTACCAAATTATAGTATGCATGTAGTATTTAGCTATTCATTATGTGTGTGTGTGTATGTGTGTGTGTAATCTGGAAAATTTCTTCCAAACATTCTATATTTTAGTATCTCCAACTTTCAAAATAAAGTTGCAGATGTTTATCCCTTTTTGAAAAAAATTCAGGCATCGGAGTGGGAACTCTGCAAGGTGCTAATTAAAATGGAATGTCTTCCAATGGTGTAGAGCAGGCAACATTCTAAAACTTGAGGGATTCAGTTACTACTATGCCTTATACCTATGCAAACCAGCAAACATACCATCGATTTTTAAATGGCCAAGTTTTATCAAAACTACAACTACAGAACAATCACCATTCAGAACCACCTGAAATCTAGCTGACTGGAAGTCCTCCTCCCATCAGGGAATTGAAGAAGCCACATCAAGACTGGGAGGTGGGGTGGAGATGCAGAGAGCGCTGGCCACATACCCACATGTGGCTGCATAAAAATTGGGAAGGGTATCTCGGCTGTAGAGGTCCACCCTGAGGAGCAATGGGTCCAGGCCCCACACCAGGTGCCTCATCCTAAGTTTCCATTACTAGGAAGACAAGTCCCCATAACTTCTGACAGTAAAAACCAGCAAGGACTGATGCTAAGAGAAATGGGAGTCTGTTGGAGTCCCAGGCATTCTTCCTAAAGGGCCCACACATGGATTTACTCAGACTTACTTTTTCTGAGTTCCAGCCCTGGGGCAGCAGCTTGAAAGGCATCAGAGACATACCATGAGAAACTGAATTGTCTGGCATCAGGGTGAGAGCTGGCAGGGGCGCAGCTTTCTCTCAGACAGAAGTGCTGGCAGAGGTCATTGTTCCTTTGATGAGCCCTCCCCCAACAGAGCCAGCAGGCAGGCGACACATCTGACTTTCCATCGAACTGGCTTACACTGTTTTCCCCATCCTAGTGATTCCTCGACAGCCTGCTCCACCCAACTTTCAGACCCACCCAAGGTGTTTCCAGTGGCTTTTCTATACAAATGGCCTATCTTGGTTCATGCTTCAGATTTTCCTAAAATCTCTTGAACAAGCAACATCTGGCCTCAGCATGCACAAAATCTCTCGCTAAGTAGTTCCAACCCCAGCACTAATATTATTCAGCCTTGATTCGCAGCATGGCCTCACTTGGGTACCTCCAAGCCCAGCATAATTAGCAGCTATCTGCAGATTGCTTTGTAGTTCATGCTTTGTAGTCCTGGGAAGGAGACAGGTGGCAGCTGACCTTGGCCTCCACCTTCTGGAGATCCCAGAATCAGGGCACCTAGTGGACAGCTTTAAGCTACGTCAAGGCGTGGCCTCCACAAGTAACCCAACCACCTCCACAAGTAACACACTCAAGGGGAAAACTCAGAAGACACCAAAATCCCACTGAAATAAGTCTTTCTGTGTGGGGTGGGTCCCTGCACAGCTAATGCTGCACAGCGGTTGGAGGTAGTGATTGGTGGTCACTGACAGTCCTTGCAGCTAATTGGCCTGGGGCTAAATTGTTCCTACGAATATGCCAACTTCAAGAGGAACAAGCGCAACTTCAGTACCCAGCTTTGGTGATCAAAAATATGAACAATAAAATGGCAATAAGTACATATATATCAATAATTGAATCTAAAAAATAAAATAAACACACAAGCAGAAGAGAAACAGACTCATAGATACAGAGAACATTTTGATTGTTGCCAGACAGGAGGGGGGTGGAGGATGGGTGAAAAGGTGAAGGGATTAAAAAGTTCAAATTGGTTGTTACAGAACAGTCATGGGGGTGTAAAGTACAGCATAGGGAATATAGTCAATAACATTCTAATAACAAAGTATGGTATCAGATGGGTGCAAGATCTATCCAGGTGATCACTTAGTTAGTTTTGAAATGCTTGATCACCTGGGTGTACACCTGAAACTAATAAAATAATGTATGCCAACTATAATTTAAAAAATAAAAATAATTTTTAAATGAAAAAAAAAAAAAAAAAAAAAAAAGAAAAGGGAGGCTTACGTACTGAGAAATGGGGCTGGGATTCAAACCCAGGATTGTAAGACTGCATTAGGGTTTACCATGTGGAGATGAATGAAGTATGGGCCTGCCATTCTCATCCTCCTGAATTAGTGCCCAGGTGGGCATAACAAGCCCTGGCACAATTCCTTAGAATGTTAAAGATAGGATTATTATATGGCCCAGCAATTTCAAGTCTAAGTAGACACTCAAAAGAATTGAAAGCAAGAACGTAAGCCAATATTTGCATACCAATTATCATAGCATCATTATTTATAACAGCCAAAATGTAGAAGCAACCCAAATGTCCATCAATAGATGAAAAGATAAAATACAATAAAGTATTATTCAGCCATTAAAAGAAACAAAATTGTAAAAATACTACAACACCAATGAGCCTTTAAAACATTATTGGTGCTATGGTCTGAACATTTGTATCCCCCTAAAATTCATATGTTTAAACTTAACTTCCAAAGTGATGGTATTTGAAGGTGGGGTCTTTGGAGATGATTGAGTCATGAGGGCACAGCCTCATGAATGAAATTAGTGCCCTTATAAAAGTGGTCCAAGAAAGCTGGCTAGGTCCTTCCACTATGTGAGGAAAGGGAAAGTGCCCTCCCTGAGTCAGAGGAGAGCTGACTTATACAAAGAGAAGTCTCCACCCCAATACCTTCTTGGTCCATCCTCATGCAAATGAGGACTCCGAATCCTCACAGTTTGGTCCAAAAGCACTGTTCTAATTGGTCAGAAGGGAGACAATCTGATTGGATGGTGAAGATGTTGCACAGCCCTGATTAGATAGGGAAAGTCTGAGTCCTGTTGATTGGAATATGACCCCAGGACCTCCTTTGTAAGGGCTGGTTCAGGTGTCAGGAAGACAGTGTGGGATGCAGGCAATTCAATGCAAACTTCTTCCTGAAATGCGGCTTGTGTAAGAGGCCCCTGTTTAGAAACAGGTGCTAGGCTCTGTTGTCAAATTTGAGCTCAGTTAGCCACCGGGACATCTTCTTGGTTGGTATCTTCTTTCTCAGGGTCTACAGAACTATAATGCAATTAACTACTTGAGATAGGGCTGGATAATATTGTGGTCATGTATGAAAGTTTGAGCTCCAAGCTGTCTGGAGTCAAGTTCTACTAATTATTATGTAGAAGACCTTGGGTGAGTAATTAAATATCCAAGTTTCAGTTTTGCCATCTCTTAAAAGGATCATAAAAATTCCTACCTCAGAGGACTGATTATGGCCTGGGGACTACCTTGCTCATTAAGGTTTATCATTTAGAAGAGTCTACTAAGTATTCATAGTAAGTACGCAATAAATATCAATGAAAATTATTCAAAGTGTTACAACCTAACTAAAATGTATAATACTAATGTGAAATATTGTTTAAGAAATAAAGCTATTTTGTGCAGGCCTATAAATAGATCAAAAGCTTATGTCCAGAAGGGTTAACTGTTAGAAACTTAGAATTATGAAGTTACATTAGAGGCTGGTTGGGCAAAGATATCAGTGTTTTTTAATTGGTTCTTGGAATATGATTACTGTCCTTCGAGCACAAAATCTTTAGGAAGAGATTAACACTCAGTGAGTTCAAAACTCTGAGGTTTCTTATTTGTTCTAAGAGCAGTCTTTTCATCTGTTTTCCTCTTGACTGATAGCATAAATGAAAAGAATAGAACTAGAATGAATCCCAATAATATCTCGGAGGAGAATGCAGCTTCATAACAAGCAAGTCTATCTAATGTAGGAGTGAGAGCTAGAGAAAAGGAAAAACTCTTTAGGATGATAGCTTTATGTGTGACAAGATGGGGAGATAGGAGAAAGCATATATAATGTGTTCTGCATCTGAGTCTTTCAGCAGGCAGCTAAGCTGTAATATTGTTGTCTTATGGAAGGAAAGAGCTGATTCTGACTCAGCTGGCTGGATACAAAGGGGAAGAGACCAGAGCACCTTCTTGTAGTGTTCACTCTTATTAAAACACCCAAAGAGAAAGCAGAGACTTGAAAGTGCAATCTATTTGAATGCATTCTTAGGAAGTAAGGCAGGATACCAGCCCTCTGGGGGAGAAATCAAAGGCTCTTCGTCAGCAGCTGCTGCGCACAGGCATTTGTTTATTTTGCACTTTAGAAATCTTGAGAGAGGGAGGCGATAAGAACTGGGGAACAAAGCTCTACATTGAGAATCCTGTGTCTCTGATGTCAAAGAGCTGTGCAGCACTGTGTAATCTTGAGCTGTTCCCTTCCACCCAGGTCTCAGTTTTTCCATTTGTACAACAAAAAGGTTGAAGGCTGGCCTATAGGATGTGATCTTTAAGTCCCTTTTCAGCTAAAAAATTCTATGCTATATTGTAATGTCAGGAGGCCCGATCTGCACTCCCAGTTTGTTCATTCTCATTTCCATGTTGTTTTAGCAGCCATCTTATCGCCCACTGCTCTTTCTCAGAGCCTCTCGGTTACAGGCAAACACAACCCACTTTTACCCCTCTGCCCTTGCTTAGTGTGCGCCCTTCACCTTCCCTGTTTCTGCTTTAACGCTTAAATACATATTGCCTTTGGGACTCAACTCAAAAGTCTGTTAAAATAAATTTATAGGCTCAAGATGCAGCTGCTCCTGCTTGGGGTGCCATATCAGCAAAGGAAATTTTGTGTTCCTGTAAATGCTCCACTTGACTGGAAACAGTATAGCCGGTCAGCAAATCTCCACATACCAAGTGGACTCTGTTCCGTGATCTTCTTAAGTAAGGTTAGATGTGCAACCCCAGTGAACACTTCCCAGTCTGCTTCTAATGAGCTCTGAAACTTACTCTTTCCCAAAATCCTTCAGGAAGAGTGCCCCATTGCTTGTGAGGCACTGCACTCCCCCAACCCCTGAATTGTTTTCCCTTGAGTAAAAAACATTGAGCTCATCACTCAATTGTTTTACTTTTGACATTGGGCATGTTTTTATTTTCCTTCTCAAAAGAAGTAGTGATCTTGACCTCCTTGAATGTCCATAAAACTTCCCTTGTACCCTCTTGAGAAACTTATTTTATTTCACATGATATTATAATCAGTTTATATGTTGTCCTTCTGAGTAGCAAGTGCAATAAACTCTGCAGTTCCTGGGACTACTGGAAACAGAGATAAGTTATCACACTGTTGAAATAATATGCCTATAATATTTGAAAGAGAGCCGCTGCCCCAAACTTTTCACAGAGAACTCCCCTGCCCAAGCACTCTCATCAATTCGCCCACGACACTTCATATCCTTACACTCAAATAACTGAAGTGATGATTGGCTCTGTAGGGTCTCAAGGGTCCTAGTCCAGGTAATGGCTGTATTTTTTTTCTTTTTTATCCTCACCCAAGGACATTATTTCCATTGCTTTTTAGAGAGAAAGGAGACACAGAGAGAGAAACGTCAATGTGAGAAAGAAATATCAATTGCCTGCCTTCTTTTATGTACCCCAACCATGGATTAAACCCACACCCTGGGTATGTGACCTAACTGGGAATCAAACCCATGATCTTTCAGTCTATGGGACGATGCTCGAACCAACTGAGCCACACCAGCCAGGGCAGCCTTATTCTTTTGAGTAGGTCAGATATTGTAAAAGTTGTTAAATATTTTGAATGTCACACTTTGTGACAGGAATCCCACTCATCTGCATGACCGTGGGTCCCGGGAAGAGAATTCCCATGTCTGAGCTTGCTCCGTGGGAAAACACTCCCGTGAGGGCCAGCGTGAAATCATGCTCTTGAGAAGGGGGTTCTTTGAGGGGAAATTGAATTATTGAATTACCTTACAGGAACTTGCTACCTTGCTGACACCCTTCCCCCT